>JAVSBS010001776.1:0-18026 GCA_033124195.1 Coracias cyanogaster
CTTAATGCCTTCTTTGCCTTAGTCTTTAACAGTCAGACCAGTTATCCTTATGGTATTCAGTCCTCTGAGCTGGAGGACAGGGATGGAGATCAGAATAATCCCCTCATAATCCAGGAAATAACAGTGTATGACCTGCTAAGCCAATTGGACATCCATAAGTCTGTGGGGCCGGAGAGGATCCACCCGAGAGTGCTGAGGAAGCTGGCAGAGGAACTTGCCAAGCCTCTCCATCATTTATCAGCAACCCTGGTCAACTGGGGAGGTCCCAGATGACTGGAGACTTGTTAATGTGACACCCATCTACAAGAAAGGCAGGAAGGAGGATCCAGGGAACTACAGGCTGTCAGCCTGACCTCGGTCCCAGGGAAGATTATGGAGAGGTTCATCTTGTGGGTGGTCACATGGCAAGTGCAGGACAACCACGTCATCAGGCCCAGCCAACATGGGTTCACGAAGGGCAAGTCCTGTTTAATCAACCTGATCTCCTTCTATGATCAGGTAGCACTCCTACCTGGGGGAAAAGCAGTGGATGTTGTCTACCTGGACTTCAGTAAGGCATTTGACACCATTTCCCGCAGCATTTTGCTGGAGAAGCTGGCAGCTCAAGGCTTAGACAGGTGGACTGTTCGCTGGGTTAGAACCTGGTTGGATGGCCAAGCCAAGAGAGTGGTGGTAAATGGAGTCAAATCCAGTTGGCGACCGGTCTAGTGGTTAGAGAGATGTTAGGATGAAGGTTGGACTTGATGATCCTAGAGGTCATTTTCAACCATAATGATTCTATTCTATTACACTGCCAGTGTAACTGATTTGTTTTCAGAGGTGGTGCTACTCTTGTTTATGCATGGTGAAATTGGTGGCATGCAATGGTGACATGCTTTTTTTTTTTTTTTTCCCCCCCACCCTTTCAGCCTACTAAAAAGGGAAGTGGTTTGTAACTTGTTTATAAGACTGGAAAGTTGGTGCTGGGGGTGAGGGTAAATGGGATATTCCCTGGTGCGTTTGAACAAGAATGTGAAAAATCCCAGTACAATTGTTCTCAGTGTGTGAGCTAAGGTTCTTGGCATCGACTCATGCTCATTTCTTCAGCTGCAGCTATTAGAGTGCATGTGCTGGACCCCCAAGCAAACTCTATGCACACAATGACTTCAAGGTTTATACCAAAATTTTCCTGAAATTCCTTTGGCAATGCTGCTGCAGTCCGAGGCAATAATTTCATTTTGAGGTTCTTTTCTTGAGGCTTTTTTTCCCTATGACCAATTTAGAATCTTTTAGCATTCAAACCAATGAAAGGATCGACCTAACATCAATAACACCAAATCTCAGTATTTAGTCTTAAAATGTAGGCTTATAAGAACTGTCAGAGGTCATTGAATCTATTTTTTTCAAACTGTCGGCTGCTTCTTTGAAATGACATAATTTTAAATTGTTAAGAAAATATTTGACTGCTTTATACCAAATCAGCCTACAATACTGGTAATATTCTGTTTACACTGATATTCTTTGCTCCTGCCTGAGAGAAGCCTCTGAAATATGTAGATATGAACGTATATACATGTGTTATATATGTATATATATAAAGGAAGAAATAACTCTGTAGATTTTCACCTTTTAAATGCTTTTCTGGAGCATCAAGACTTCCCTCTGCTTGTCATACTTCTTACTGCAGAAACAAATGAGTTGACTCTGATGCTCAGAGTATCTGGTTAATATTCATAATTCTGCCTCATACACTGAAAATTGCTGAAAAAAAAGACTGTTTTTTGCTGTATCCTTAGGTTGTTACACCTAAGCAGCATTTCATCAAATGGTTGGTAGGCTGAAAGGTAACCCTATGTTTTGCTCCTTTCACTTTAAGCAGTGAAGAAGGCATCTTTGGAGGGTGGCATTTATTTTGGTTTTTTTTGTAAGAAATTGGGTGGACCTTCAGAGAATGAAAGGGAAGGGCTGTCTTTTCATTCCTTTTTCCCCTTCTTTTTTTCCCTCCATGTTACTAATGTAACTACATCCTTGACATGGAGATTTGAAAGTTGTTTCTCCCATAGTGCAGCAAAATAATGAAAACATCTGGATAAAAGCAGCCCATTCCTCAGATCATGAGATCTGAATCTGGAGCTATGCAAAGCCTCACAGAAGTTGCATGAGAGAGAACATTCTGAAGACTGTGTATTAAAATTGATTCATATGTTCTGCAGTTGCAAGCTACAGAACATAAAAATAGCAAATGGAAACAGCTTCTATTTCCTTCCCTCCAATAGCTTACTTCTCCCATACCCAAACACGTAGCTGCCTCTTGCCTGCTTGCAAAATAATTTTTAATGTATATTGCTGAGCAGTTCAGAGTGATTTTGCTTGAGAAGTTCTGAAAATCCAGGACTGGATTTTATTCTGACTTTAAGTGATCTCAGTGAACAGTGGTGTTCTTTCTATCTAATCTGGTGTAAGAGCTTCCCTTCCAGTTATGTTCAATTGTAGAATTACTCTTTTCAGCTCTCCTTTTCCAATTTAGATCATTTATGTATGGGGTGGTTATAATGCATACTTTGGATGCTGCTTCTGACCAGTACTACCAGTAACCAGTAGCTTTCTCTTCTTCCATCCTGCTGTCTCCTGCCTGGGCTCTGGGACTCTAGCAGTCTGTGGCTCACTCCAGGGCACACGTCCTGCTGGCTAGAAGCAAGGTTCCTCTATGCCAGTAGGTTATGTGCCAGGGCTTTTGCTTATATGTTGGTTACATTTTTAATACATTGCCTTAGGTTGGATAAACAGAGTCTGACACGTTTACTCCATTACTGAAACCTTGAATCAGGATAACGCCATTAATCTTAATTCCAAATAAGGCGTATTTGGAGTAAAGATGTTATACGAGGTCCAGATTTTAGAATGACTTTTGCATCAGCCAGCCTGCCTTGATCCAGACCAGCCTGAAAGGACTTAAATGATCCAACAACCTACAGTTTACGGTGTAGTAAGGTGAATACAGGGGTGTTAAAGGGCAGGAAATCTTTAAAGGCGCGGGGCTGATCTGGAAGGGGACGAGCGGCTAATGTGAAAGCTCCAGTACCCCAGCAGGGTCGGAAGGAGGCATTAAACGGCATCATTCAGCCTGAATCTTGCAGCCACCGTCGGACCGTGTGGATGGCTGATGAACGAGCCGGCAGTGGAATGTTTAGCAGGCTGTGACGACTTTGCACGGAAACAGGCAAATTTATCGCCGGCTTGCCACACCAGTGCCGTAGTGCCCGCTTTCGGCGGCGAGCCCTTTCCCTGCTCTCCCACCCCACCCGACATCCCGGCCCTCTCGTCCCCCGGCCCCCCTTCCCGGCACCGAATGTAGGGGCTTGCTGTCGCCAAGCCGGAGCCGTCCTTCTTCAGCGGCTGTCGCACGGAAGGGGGGTTTCGGTCAGCCGCGCAGGTGCCGGACAAAGATGTAGCGGTGCCCCTCCGCGCCGGTGATGTCGGTATGTGTGGATGGAGCGGTGGATGGGGCGGTGGGTGGAAGGACGGATGGCTGCATTGCGCTTCCCTCCGAGTGCCGGGGCTGGCCGGGGTCTGCCATTGCGCGCAGGAGGCTGAGTGCAGCCCCCAGGTGCTGGGGAAGGGGAAAACAAGGCGGGGAGGGGAAAAGGACGGGGGCGGGCGGAGAGCGGAGCGGAGCGGGGGCGGGCGGCGCAGCCAATCGCCCGGGCGGCCGGCGCTGCAGGAGCGGCGGCGCGGGGCCGGGGGCTCCGAGGGACGCAGAGCCGGGGCCGGCTGCCTCTCTGAGGACGGCGAGCAGCTGTGCCGCCAGCACTGCGAAAAGTCCCCCTCTGCTTCTTATAAATTAAAGTGCCTTGTCACCAGTTAGGGCAAGTCAGCCAAGGTAAGGCTTAAATAAAATGACACTTTGATATGTGGCAACGTGAATCTTTCTGGGCAGTGGTGCTGCTAACGCAGCCTTCTCAGCAGTACGAAATATTTTGTGCAATAATGCTATCGCAGTGGGTCCACAACCGGTGATTTGTCTGTCTTAAAGTTACCGTTGATACGTTAAGCCTTACCCTTGCGGTGCTGTAGAATCGCGTTTGCTTATCCGAGGTAGTCACAAAGGGACCCACTAAATACAAGGATAGAAAGGTTGCGCTGCTCTGTGTATGTGTTTGTGTGTGGCCGTGTGCGTAATACCTACAATTCTGCTGCTCAACTTACGGGAAAAATGTGCAGATGCATTTTAATGATGACGGCAAGCAGATTCTTTAGCTGGGCTTACATATATGAACCTTTCTATACAAACAGTACGCCATGTGAAACTGTATGTGAAGAACATTAAGCTTGATATAGGATAGCAATTTCACTTTGTTGCTTTTATTTTTTCTTATGTCTGTAATATTATGTGATAACTGAGGATTGAAACTGTAGGAAAAAAAAGGACCTCTTGCAGATTTCCCTTTAGCTGTTTGTTAAAGCTTAAGCAGTGACCCAACTTTACTTTGTGTAAAGGGCGCTGTAAATAATGCACAACCAGAAAGGAAACCTCTCTTCATTTCCTCCTAGCCCACCCCCATGGTATCATTCATAATGAACAAAAACTGTTATGAGACTTTAGTTCACACCACATTTTCACCAACTGCACTGCCAGTGGTCTGGAATGGAGTGTTTTTGCAAGCAAGGAGTTCCTCAGGATGACTTCACTAATGTTTATCTTTGAAAACAAGATAGTCCTGAACGTCTCTCTGTCTGTGTATGTCTGTGTGTGCCTGTGAAAGAGAGAGTCTGGTTTGTGTACATGAGTGACAAGATACAAGGAGGACTGGGTATGGAAGCCAATGAAATGTGGCATATGTACACCACTGCATGTATTTCTATGAGTGGGTCTCTGTAAAGCAGTATGAACATTTCTTATATTTTAATGTAGTTAGTTCATCATTCAGATTAGAGTTTGAGATAAATCCAATTTCATGAGCATCAATGCCCCATAAGTTTTTCATGATTGAAAGAAATATGATGGGAAAACACAAAGAAAATTACGATTTCTGTTAGCACAGGTGATAAAATCTGCCTCTATTCAAAGAACAGATATTATTTTTCATTCTAAGACACTAAGCATAGCTCCTACATTTCCAAAGCTTAATTTTTATGCTCCAGTCATATACAGTAGTGTGAAAACGCTGAAGCCATCTTTCTGCAATAATTGTCCTTCTCCTGGATGATAGTAAATGTTTGTCTTTGGGAGAAATATTAAATTAACTTAAAAGTTTGGCATATGTTTGGCATTTTGCCTAACTGCAAAGGCAAGAAGACTTACCTCTTGTAGAGAAATAACCCAAAGGCTTCCCTACCCTACTCCATTGCCTTTGACAGGATATTTCATTTCAGATTTTTCTGAAGAAGAGATAGTATGTTATAGTTACCTAGTGGAAATAAATGTGTGGCTTGTTTGTTTGGGGTTTTTTATGTTTTTGTTTTGTTGTGGTTTTTTTTTCTTTAAATGTGTACCTGTGGGAACAATGTAATAGTTTTCTTTCATAGTTAAAATCACTAATCCTCTTACCTAATGACTCCAATAGGTAGCTTTGTTTCATTTCTACTTAGAAGAACAGACAAGCAAACGGAAAGAAATAAAACCAACCAACCAAAAAAAACAACCCACGAACCAACTTATTAGCTGTTGCCTGCTCCCTCTAAAACATGACAGGAGAAACTGTGTGTCAGACAGCACTTTCCTTTAAATATGAGTAGATCTGGTGCACAAGTGTGGCTTAGGGGGCACTGTGTTGCTTACAGAACCATTTACAGTTGAGATTCAAAACTAAATTCCTTCCACTTGTAGGTGCTGAGGATCCTATAAGGCTTCACTAGGATAGGAGGGCTGACCTGTTATTAGGACAAAATGCCAGTTGACGTTTTTATACTTTGTCTAGTTTTACTCCCTGATAGTTTAATTTGAGAGCAGCATTCTTTTACCTATATTAAAATTGGTGTTGCCTAGTGGTTTTGTCTTGCAATGCTGAGACTCTCACTCAAACACTTTGTTGGTGCATGCTGTGCTAGCTCATGGTAATAGTTCTGGTGAACGTATGCAAGGCTATAAAACAACTGGGAATAAATGTCCTCAACATACAAAAATAAGTGTGTGCAAGTACACGTGTGCATGCCAGAGAGATAAAGTTGTTACTGTACCGGCACTGATATTCCTATAGTGCATAATATTTGTGTAATGCTCTTCAGGGAACAATCTGTATTTAAGAGTCACAAAAAAAAAATTCTCTGAAGTTGGTTTAACTTTAATTGCTGATTACAATAATGACTGGATATTTATCAACAACTAGAAATAAACACATTTAAAATGTGAGTAATTGAGTTATTAGTTCTCAGCATGGTTGTATAGAATACTTCAGCCTACATCTCAGGGTACTAAATGAAATCTGAAAGGTATGAAAAATCCTGTTCCATGACTGGAAGTTCTTGCTCTGGTTAAGGACTACATTTCTGTTAAAAACAAGCAGTGCTGAAAATCGTCAGTGTTATCAGATTGAATCAAACCAGCTAAATACCAGTGAGTCATCTTTTCCATGCAGATGAACACGAGCTCCTGCTCGGACAGTTAACAGCTAGTTAGTTCTGGCAGACCTGCCCTGCAAAGGGGCCTAAGCTAAATCAGCCATCCTGACACATTGGCACACAGTTTGCTTCTAGGCAATCCGAAGTAAAGCTAGCAACTGACATGACAGGAAGGGAAGGAAATACATAGCAAAAAAACCCCAACCCAATATAAAGTGATTCTATTCATAGAAGTGATTCTATTAATCTTCTCCTAGAGGAAGGAGGTGCATATATGGAATCACAGAATAATGGACTGCATTGGGTTAGAAGGGACCTTCCAAGGTTATCTAGTCCAAACGCCCTGTAGTCAGCAAGGACATCTCTAACTAGATCAGGTTGCTCAGAGCCCCATCAAGCCTGGTCTTGAACATCTCCAGGGATGGTGCCTCCACCACCTCTCCGGTCAACCTGTTCCAGTGTTCCACCACCCTCATGGTAGAGGATTCCTTCCAAATGTCTAATCTAAATTTACTCTTCTCTAGCTGAAAACCAATGCCACTTGTCCTATCGCTACCTGCTTTTGTAAGCAGCCCCTCGCTAGCTTTCTTGTAGGCCACCATCAGGTACTGGAAGACTGCTATAAGGTCTCCTCAGAGCCTTTATATAAAGATCATAAGCAGAAATAACATGAAAAAAAAAAAGCCAAAAAATGGTCTAGAAAGGTTTATATTATCCAGCATGTAGATATCACTAGCATTAATTATATTAGAAAACTTACTTTCCTTGGTCAACAATATTCTAGTTTAAAGTGACTATAGTTCAGTGATAAATCAGGGTGAAGTGCTTTAATTTCACCGCTTACTTGTCTAAGATTGTCCATCAAGTCCCTGAAGTCTGTAACTTCATGTATGACATGAACACTGAATGATAAATGCAGAATGAAAATTGTACAATACTGTTTTAAAGAAATATTGCAGAGCCTAACACTGAAGTGTTAGTGTCTCTGTTACTCTGTAAATTGGTTTTTATTATAAGCACAGTTTTGCTCTCCATTTCCACCAAATGAAGCTACATGAAATTTGAAAATTCAGTCCAAGAACTGAAGTAGAATTTTTAGGAAGCTCCTGAATTGGGAGCCAAAAAAGTCATGTCTTCCCTGAGGAAGAGTTAAGATTGGCAGAATAAGATTTTTTTTTTTTTTTTTTCCCCTCCAAAACCAGGCTTTATCAGACAAACTACTGATACTGAGATGCTTTAAATCACATAGCATCACTTTTTTGGACTGGTCTTAATATGCAGATGGAGAATTAACAGGAATTTAAAGGAAACCTGTTGGGGATTTGAAGGGAGTTAGGTAACACTACACTTAGTATAGTTACTACACTCCCCTCAAATCCCCCAAGACTCATACGTAAGCCTTATCTCCTATTTGGGGATTGTTTGGGGGGAGGGTTTTGTTATTTTAGGTTTTTTGTTTGGTTGTTGTTGTTGTTTTTTAATAATGTCTTTGTGCACTGTGCACAAACAGAACAACATAGTCCTGTACCTCTATAAGTTACTGATAAGTAACTTGGTGGCATTTGTATTTCTGCAGTTTTTGTATGCTGAAAATATGTTGATTAGATACCCTAGGCCTGTAAGAATCATGATTTTATGTGATGGCAATTGCTGTTTATATTTTTGTGGAAAATCTTCAAGCTTGAGGAGAGTTAAGGCTGGGTTTGTTATCATAGATAGGCAAAGTGTTACTGAATCCCCAGTTTTTATGAAACTGTTTACTTTTTTAAGGAAATATTCTTACAAAGGGAAGTGTATTTAGGTCATAGACATATTTTACATCCTTACTCCACCTTACTTAGGTTTCAGTGTAATTTATTCTGTGCTTAGATAGTCAAATTTTAAAGAGTGCTTTTGAAGTGTTGTATAAAAAAACCCAAGCTACCTCAGGTACTGGCTACTTTTCTACCATAGGACTGTAGTGACCTGTGAGATGTTTTGATCTGTGTAGCACTGCACAATTTGTAATGTTTAATCCTGAAAATACTTTACAACACAGATCAGTCAAGGTCACTGTCTTGATTTAGGAGGTGGGAGGAGCGAGAAGGTAGGACCTGCACACTTTTTCTTAGGACACTCCACTGGGGGTGGAATTGGGTACTGTTCTGTTCTTGTCTGGTTCCCCCATCAGCTGGGTGAGGTGGACCAACTATTGCAAATCAGTCAGGTTTTTAATTTACTGTGGTCAGGTCTTGCACTTTAAGGTTTTGAACTGTTCTGTGGCGGAACCTGCCTCTCCTTGCTGTTGACATAGGTGGGTTGAACTGAAACATATGCCTGAATGTAGATGGTCTAAATACTGCCCATAATGTCTACTTCCTGTGAAATTCTTGTTGAAAACAACAAATTCTGTATCTGATTTACTTCCTGTTTTGGTATTTCCAGGTGTATCATAGAATCACAGGATGGTTGGGGTTGGAAAGGTCCTTCAAAGATCATGTAATCCAATCTCCCTGACATGGACAGGGACATCTTTTACCATATCAGGTTGCTCAAAGCTCCATCCAGTCTGACCTTGAACACTTCCAATGATGGGGCATCCACAGCTTCTCTGGGCAACCTGTTCCAGTGTCTCCGTCATGCACTGTACTCTTTCATAATTGTCATTAAGCCCATATAGCCACAGTTATGGATGCATATACGGTTACACATGCACACACATTCTTTGGGAAGGTACAAAGAAATGAAAATCAGCTTTTTTTAAAAAAGAACAATGATTGGAATGGTTAAAAGCATGTAAAAGTTACTGATCACATCATGTGGCAGTACAATGAATCATTATTTGACCCGAGTCTGTGTATTTTCACAGATGGGACTGTCTATTTCCATAATTATACTAAAGTATTTATTTCAAATAGTACTCTGTTTAGACCACTTAACCAAATGAGTAATACATTCTTATACCGAAGTTATACATTTGGAATTAAATTCTGTTTAATTCACATTTTACCCTTACTGAATGATGAGAGAGCTGTGAATGACCATCTTTTGGTCCAAGAGTCTATGAAGCACCTTTCATTATCAATAGTTATGCCTTGCCCAGAATAAATATTTTTGTTCTGTCTCTTCCTTGTAAACACTATTGCTATATAGAACAGTTGTTAGAATAAGGCTTAAGCTGACACTTGGAATTGGGGCAGCAGGTGAAATTTCTCAGGTTTGGATTTCTGGCTAGGACTTCCTGTAATGTTCTGTTGTTCATGGTACTCAAACTGATAAAATAAATTAAAAAAAAAAAGCAACATAGAGACCCCCTCTGTAGTAGTAAAGCAAGCATTTGAGACACTCATAATCAGGTTTGAGACGTTGTCCCAGTGAACCCTCTACTATTTGTAAAGTACAAGTGCTCCTTCAGTAAAGAACCTCCCTATAATTAGTAAAAATTTTAATAGTTCAGCAGTGGTGGCAGGACAGGAGAAGTCTTGCTATTAATTTTGAGGTTGTTGGAGTGTGCATGCATGTGTTTGTGCATATTTGAAGGAAAAAACAGTTGCTAAAAGGGAGGTAGCTTCTTCAGTTCAATAGTGATTGAAAAGATCTTATTTCACCTTAAGATGGTATTTTTAACACTGATATATTGTATTAGCACCTGGGAACTGCTGACTCTTCTAAGTGCAAAATCTTGGCTTTCAGGAGAGATGAAGTAAAACTAGGGCATATAAGCAGCACTGTAGCATGGCAGCTATAACTGCCCCTGGGAACTGCCAATATTTAGAAATAAAAAGGAAACTAATTTATGTCTGGATTACAGTCCTCAATAACTATTTCTTTTATGTTTTATATTTGATTCTTTCTAATAAATAATAAGCTGTCTTACTGGAGTCACAAAAAAAAGCTACACATCATTTATTACATCCAATTTCCACACACTTTGCTGATGAAGAAAATTTGTTATATACTTGTCGTTCATTAAAGCACGAATTCTTGCATTCATATTAGGGAATTGGAGCTGAGAGTTATTATCTTGCTTATTCAGCCTAGAGAGTTCTTAAATATTTTTGTATTTGGATGGCAGAAGGCATAAGATAATCAGTTCATTTAGCATTGTATGTTAAGTTGGGCGCTATTTTCTATTTCATTTTTTGGTTGTTTCTTTTTTTATATATATTGTGAGCTATCTAAGACTTCTTTTAGAAAGCTGCTGAGGAAATGTAATGTTCGTTCTTAGACTCATTCATTTTCAATGAATACACAACTAAAGCTTTGAAATCCAACATAGCTTTGTATTAGAAACTCTTCTAAATGGTTTTGGAAAGTGGTAAGACAATCTGCAAACAAACATGTTTTCAAGTGGTACTCAACATTTCTAGCTGGTTGAGTTTCTTTCAGTGTCAGGTAAAGACTGCTAAGTATTCACAGTACAATTGTATCATACAAGGTCTAGTATTTCCTAAATAAACTGGATTTATTTGTTATGCTGTGTAATCTCATGACAGCTATCCTAGGCATAAGGTTCACACAGTGCATTAACATGGTTGGTGTCCCAGAGTTGCCCCAGGGAGCAGCATGGTGGGAGGGTGGTTACTATTTCTGGGTTAGACAATGTGATCTGCTGCCAGCAGTACCTTTAAGCAGCAGCAACCTTTTTCCCAGGTGTTTACCAGGGACAAATGTGTTATGGGTGTTCAGGCTGTGTGTGTGTTATAGATAGTGAGTGGGTCCCCAGGGCTGACAACGTACCATGGACCACCACTGACTTGCCAGGACTTTAATTCATTGGCCTGGTGAAGTGTGTGGCTTGTTTGCTCTAAATTGGATGCTCTAGGTTTAGAGGGAGTGATCCTATTACAGGAATATTGTCCTGGAGAAGGCCTTGTGTTTCTCAGATCCAGCTCAGACAACTGTGTCGTGCTAATATCAACCATGTTTTATATTGTAAGTGAAAAAGATAATGCTGGAGACTTCTTGACCACTTAAGAAGACAGTAGATGGATGTTACCAGAGAAATGAGCCCCTGAGAACATAGAGGATGTTATGGAGAATTTATGTGAGATAACTCAGCCAACAAGTTGCTGCTTTTTTGTAGGGCTTGTATTTTTTTGTTAATTTTCTTAGGTTAATTTTCTGCCAGATTAAAAAAGCTATGACATTTTATATGAAGATTTGGCAAGTTCCAGATCTCATGCAGTGAAAATGGGGGGAGTAACAGGCTGGATGTGGGGAAAGAAAAATAGGACACCTTTATTTCAATAATATTTCTTTAACCATGAGGCAGATGAATGAAAAAGATGACCAGAGGGAGTTCCTTTGTACAACCCTTTGAAAAGTAGTCTTCTAGACAGAAACCTATTCAAGAGGTTTGTAAATACCTCTCAAGCAAGGCCAGCAGGAAGAGCTTTGTTGATTACATAGCCTTGCATTGTGACTTGAAGGCTGATGAACTTGAGCTGTTTCAGACTACGTAAGGTTAGGTGAGGACTGATTTCTTAAGATATTAATGCCCAGTGTGCTACTGAAGTCAGTTTGGCTTGTGTTGTTACATTATATTATGGTAGTGTGCTTGGTCAAATATACTATGTCATGTCAACATGCCTAAACATTCCCTAGTTCTGAACTGAGATGGGAGAAGCTCCCATTTATCCTTTTTTTTTAAGAAAAAGAGGTATAACATTGTTGGAATGCAATGAGTTTACTCCACAGGACCATTGTGTGATAATTATTGCTTATTACATTATAATGAGCACTTGCTCTATTCATTGTGGAGTTTATTATATTTTAATGAGTGTTGTGACTCCCCTGCAGAGCAGAACTCAAGAATGTTCCCGTGCACATGGCTTATTTAAATAGATGTGTTACATGTTTTGGGACTTGTGTGCATGTAAGTACTTGCAACATATAGATGTAATTCTGCTTTTAAAAACAGAGTCTTTCTTTTCTTAACTTTTCAGAAATCCAAAACCATGGATGCTTCTATACGTAGCATTCATATCTCATGCCAGATGAAAGATGTGTGGTTTTATTAAAATACTCTTGTATTAAAGGACATCTTGTAAGTATTTCGTTCAGGACTTCAATGTATTCTGTAAAACTAAAGCTTGTGAATTATGGTGATGTGGTACACAACCTCCTCCGAATCTACAGCTTCCAGATTCAGGTTTAGTTTTTTTTTGAAAAGTGCTAATAAACATTTAAGTAAGTCCATAGCATCTGTAAATGAAATAGAGAAACTTTAAAAGAGATTGGTTTTTGTCTTCTGAGGTTTGTCAATATTCTGGCATCACGGTATTCAGGAAAAGGAGAACTAGAAACTGAATGCCATACAAATTGATTTGTAGACAAGATCTTAAGCCTGTCAGTCCATCTAGTCAATCTTTGTAGATTGCTGGTGATCTTTCTGTGACACCAAATCTTTTGATAATGACATTTCTGTAATGTCCACACACAATGTTAGCCCTAAAGGGAATCATTTTTACTCTCCTCTATCATGTCTTGATGTTGCCACACAGGCAGCTTCAAAACAAGGCAGACTGTTTGAAAAATACTGTTCTATCAATATTCAGACTTAAAAATATGAACTGCTTTTCCAGTGTGGGAAAGTTGTTTATCCTTTGTGAAACCTCAGGGCCACCTTAATTTTCTTCTTTTAAAAACTGCAATATTAGTAAATTCAAACTAATGGATAGCTCTTTAATCAAACCATACTTTTATTTTCTGTTGCCGCCTTCTACTGTGTCACTTTTAGTTGAACATCTTTTGCCATCCATGGAAACTTGCAAGCAGGAATTTACTGACTTTATGAGTATATAACAATTATTTATTGGCTGATAGAAACAGTAGATAGGTAAGGCCAACGTGCTCTTAGGCAGAACTTTATGATGCCTACTAACTCGGATGTGGGCTCCTGCTGAGTTCCTGTGCACTAGGCATTTACCACTCAGGCAAGGAAATGTGAACCTCTGTTGTTGTCAAGGTTGGGGCAATCATTGTTCTTGCTGAGTTTTTGTCTTCCCAGTTCCCCACTGTTTTTCCTCATGTTTTTATAGTCTTTTATGACTTTTTCATTACTACCCACTTTATATTTTCACTTCTGTCTTTATTTTAGCTGTACCTTCATTAGAGGTCCAAGTTCTTTCCACCATTTTGGTAGAGTCCTAAATATACCTAACATTAGAGAACATTATATTTGGAACAAAGATTAACTTTGATTAGTTGCAGAAACAAAGAACTGTAAATGGATAATTTAAATTCAGTTTGGCACCATTCCTGCTATAATGGTGAACATATTTTGTCTGCAGGAAAAGTTAGCTTGTGGACTGAACATAATGACTGGTCTTTTGAGCTCTTGTCTCCCATATATCTCATGCCAATGCAAGGAAGCATTGTATACCTGATGTGCAATTCTGCTGAGTAATTTTAGCAATTGATAAAAAAAAAAGCAGAAAGGAAAGGATAAAAGAGATGCAATAAAGAATTCAATAAAGAAGTAAAAGTATGTCATTTAAGAAAGAGATTGAAACCTTTTTTGGATATGATACAAGAAAAGAAGGGCATGACTAAACCCTTTTTTTTGCTCCTCTTGAAGTGTTGTTCCAGATTATTGTAGTAAAAGTGTCAATTAGAGTCAGCTCCTTTATGCCTCCTTATCTTTTTCTTTTCACAGGAAGATGTAGTTAGCTTTATAGGTTGCCACATAATGAAGTTGATTTTTTTTTTTTTCCTCAAGAAGCTATTTATGCAGCATGTATCTTACTCCTTGTAAGAGGATTACAGGCTTAGACCAAATAATCAGTGTTTATAAATTATTTTTAGGATAATACAAACAATATACTACATATTGAAATTACACCTATATTCTGCTTCATTTTGGCTCACCAGGGGAAAATATATTTGCATATGGATCTGGATCCCAGTCTTCAGATGTGTTGAGATACTCAGCCAAGGGCCTCAGCTTTTTATTGGCACTCCTTCTCAACAGCACAGAAAGAACTTTTGTAATGGAGTTGACTTCTTTTGTTATTAACTGTCTCATCATACTGACCAAGGGACTTCTTGACAGATACAATCATTATTGTAGCCTGAATAAAATGCACAGAACATTTCTTTTCAGGAAGCAGGTCTTTGCAGCAGGGTTGACACCAGGACTTACTCGAGAAGTCTTATTCAGATGTAGGCATTGCATTTTTGTATGTTGGATACCACCCTTGCCCTATCTGCAACAGCTGTAACAGTAGTGCTGGAATAATCTTTACAGATTTAGGAAACTGTTCCTCCATCCAATTCCTTGCCAGTGCCATTTTTATGATTTCTTTCATTCCTTTATGGTTTCATTTTTATGGTTTCTTCTTGCTATAGGACTAAATTAATTCTGTATTTCAAGTCTTTACCTAAATTGAGGGAAAGAGCCCTACTAACCAGACTAATTTTTCAGCACTTGAAAGATGCTAAGTGGAAAACTTTGGTCTTTTTTTTTATAGTGTGGTCCAGTTGAAATTTGTGTGTTTTTTTTTTTAGCTTACCTTAAAATGACTGGTTTGTTTCTATCTGTTATGTGTTCTCATGCGGGTATTTCCTTTGTTTCTGTTCCCAAATGCATAAACACATCCTTTCATTTTTATTAGCTTACTCTGCAAGGTGTAAATAACTATAATAAATACACTATTCCTGTGTGAGATATATCAAAAATATTGTTATTGAGTAGATTCCCAAAGGCCCTGTGAGACTGGCGTCTTAACATTTATTCAGTCTGATCCTCTACAGTTTGCACTTTTTCAGTTCAAAAGACCACATAATTCTCTGCTGCCTAAAGGCCCGAGAGATTAGTTTTTCTCCCAAGCAAAATGAATAGGTATATTCAGCTACCTCCATTTTGTCTAAAGTTTGTCTTTGAAAACTTAGCATGATGAATTTGAGATTTCCTTTCAGGCACATACCTATTTCTTTCCATTACTTATATTTTAAGGTTATACTTCTCACTCCTTGTTGCTCAAGTGTGGTAGAGGATTATTGAACTCTTCTTTGTCAGGTAGCTTTGAAAGACTGCAGTAGTACTTTTTCTTTTGAAGACCTTTTTATATCTAAAGTGGCTTGTGATATCTTTGATGTTGCCTAATTGGAATCTCAGAATTGAAAAAATAAATAACTGAATGAAGAGGTGAGCTGCTTGCCTAAAGTTGTACAGAATCTTATTTTGCTTTCAGTTGTTCTATTCTTACACCTTAGAGCCAGGTAATGCTATAATACTATTGCTTTATTTATCTCTATCACCCATGCCTGGATTTGAGCCTCTCAATTATGTCTCCCACACTTTGAACAGAAGCTCTTGAATTTGCATTTGTCTTTATGATCCCTCTGAATCTTGCTCAAAACTTTTAGCTGGCCTCTTTTTTAATGGCTTGCCTTTATTGAAGTTATTTTTAATTCTGTCTCATCTACTTGTCTCACCTAGTTTAGGCTTAAGTATTTTAGGATAGGACTATCTATCTTAAAACTCTGTATAAATACTGTTCACACAAACAGCTCAGCAGAAGTCCTGCATCTGGTTTGGTATTAGCCAGTGCAACACTACAGCCTGACTGCCAATGTTCCCACGGAAAAGGGCGTGGAGATCTGGTGAGGAGTGAATAACAGGTAAGGCAGCCATATACCGTTGTAGCAAGGAAGGCTTTCCAATGGCTGGGTACAGCCATCGGGTCAGGGCAGGTGATTCTCCTCTTCCATTGCAGCAGGACAGATGTGCCCAGTTTGAAGTGCTTCAAAACAAGAAGGAGGTCAAGAAAAGGCAGTCTTGAGTGGGAGGCCACTGAAGTGCTGGAGAATTTGTTTTGCTAGGAGGTGAAAGAGAAGGCACCACAGGGAGCTGGTTGCAGGAGCAGTAGAGGAGCTAGAGCCAGGCTCTCCCAGGAGGTGCATAACAACAGGACAGGGAACAGTGGCAATGAAAGAAACTGCCACTGGTAAGGAGGAAGCTTTTCACAAGGAGCAAGGTTAAGCACAGGGATAGTCTGCTTAGAGACCTCCATCCCTGGAGGTTTTTAAAACTCATCTGGACAAGGCCCTAAAGCAATCCAATCTAACCTGGAAGTTAGTTCTGCCTTGAGGAGGAGTCTAGACTAGATGATCTCCAGAAGTTCCTTTCAATCTACATTTTGGCTTTTATGGCTCAATCTGCAGTCCTATTTGCAAGAAGTGTTTGCTTTATCATTTGATATTTTTGAAAAATAACAATATACTGAGTTCTTTGGAGCTATATGGTGATTTCACAGGGATCAAATCCAGTTCTAAGTCTTTAGCAATATAGTTCTTTAATAGTCTAGATATGGGAATGTATTGCATCTACTGAGTGCTCATTTCTAGTCACCTTCAATATGAATGTCCACTGCAACCTTCAGTAATTGGAGAAACAAGGTTAGAGAATTAGACAGACTCGCTTTTGGATGATACTTTTTACCTGCACTTATGGCAAAGACAAGTTCCCTTCTTCCAGAAACACATAATTTGGTAGAGTATTTATGGAGAGGTAAGAGCATTAGTGAAAGGAAAAATTCAAGACTTGGAGCCACAAGAAGGATAAGTGGGGCTTGCTTGTCATAATTACAAGAGTAGAATCAACTTACAGAGTTTGATGTCTTTAAGGCCAAAGAAGGAGATGAAAGGAGGAGATGAACCCACGGAGGTGAAACAAAATGGTTATGACATCTTGCGGTAAGATACAGAAAATAGTCTGATTACCAGAAGAACCAAAGATTTGTTTAGCATTGGAGTGGTATATGAAGGAAAGAAGTTGAAGCCTTGTGAAGCAGAATTACTCAGATGGTCAACAGAGCATTCTAGAAAATAATGATGAGAAAAAACTTCTTTGTGTGCTTGAAATATTACCTTAAATTTCAAAGATAACGCTCTTATTTACTAGGGCAGAATTTAAAGTCATTCTTCTGATTTCTCTGAGCTTGGAATGATTTTTTTCCTTCAAGTGGCATCCTATTACAATTAAGAATGTTAAGTTACAACATGACCTGGCAGAAAATACTAACCTATAGTGCTTTTCTCAGTGGGTCGGAGCCTAGCTGGCATTAGGCAAAAGGAAGTACCAGTCACTCTGGACTGAGTCTACTGCATCACTTTTGTGTATGTTTAATATTTCCAATGCAGCTGCATTTGATAATCCTAGGTAAATGCTATGTGTGTAGTGCATTGTGCAACCTTTGGAGAAATCTCAAACAACCTTATTATTAACTCCCTCCAGCATATGCTAAATAATGTGGAAGAAATAGGTTTTCTGTAGATAGACACAGAAAATGTGGACTTTGCATTAACCAAGATACCACCTTTTTCATTATTTGCGATCTGTTTCAAGAAGAATAATACCATGTTTGTCTGCTTTAAGTTTTGTGGAAGTGTGCTTTTAAAACAAAAGTACTTTTAAGTTATTTTGCTAAGTTGATTTCATGCCTTAGTTTTAATGTTTTAAATTTTTTTTATCTGGAATATGAGACCTATTCTTAGGCAAAGAA
>JAVSBS010001780.1:0-57196 GCA_033124195.1 Coracias cyanogaster
GGGGGGGGGGGGGGGGGGGGGGGGGGGGGGGGGGGGGCAGACTTCCTGTTTGAGGTCAGCGCGGGGAGGGGAGGGGGAGCGCGCGGCGAAGCCTGCCCGCGGTCTCGCGCTGCCTGGCGGGGCTCTTGTCAGTTAGCAACAAAATGGCCGCGGTGGCAGCAGCTCTGCTCCTGAGGACGGCGGCGGCGGCGGCGGCGTCCGTGGCGGTGGCGGCAGCGGCAGAGGCGGCGCGGAGGAGCGGGGGACCGGCCCGGCAGCACTGAGCCTGGCACCGCCTGCCTGCGAGCGGACGAGGCGAGCGCGAGCGGGAGTGACGGAGAGAGGCGCTGCGGCCCCCCCCCCCCCAACACCCCAGCGAGCTCGGCTGACCGACCGACTCTGCCCGAGGCGCTGCTGCAGCCCCCCCGGGGAGACGCTGCCGCCCCGGCCTCCCCCGCTCCCCGCCTTCCCCCGGGGGCACGGGCGCTCGGGTCCCAGCCCCCCGGCGAGGGGCTCCGCTGCCGCAGCCTCAGCCTTCTCCCCCCCCACCCGCCCGGAGACCTTGCCAGATTCCTCCGGAGGAGACGCAGAGATCCCGCGGAACCTCTTTCCTCCTGCCCCCGGATCGCCTGTGCGAGCGAGGCAGACAGACTGCTGGGTTTCCCCACTCCCCCCGTCGCGTCCCCCCCCCGGCCGTGAAAGACTTTGCTGGATCCTCCTCCTCGGCTCCCCTCCCCGCGCTCGCTCCTTCCTGCGAGAGAGGCTGCTGGATCCTCCTCCTCCTCCCGCCCGAGAGGTGCCGGAGCGCTCCGCCGGCTCCCCGCCAGAGAGACGCGGATCTTCCGCCCCTGAGACTGACTGCGGCGGGTCCTCCGCCCTCCGCGGACCTCCTGGAGCCAGAGACTCGGCGGGACCCTCCTCCTGCCCGGAGCCCATGTGAGACTCCGCATCCCCCCTGGCTCCGTGGTGGTTTTTTTCTTTTTTTTTCTTTTTTTTTTTGTTGTTTTAAGGGGGGGAGATCCATCTTAAAACTGTTTTCTGGGTCCCAGTTTCTCTTTTTAATTTGCACTTTTTGAAAAACCCTCAGATGCTCCTCCATGTGGACTGAGAACCCATCAAGGCACACACACGAGAACTCATCCCGATCAACTCCAAATCCTTGGCTTTCGTGGGTTTTGCTGCAACACGTAAAAGCAAACTTGTATTTAAGACACACTCGTGCAGAAATTTAGCTGGGGACTTGAAGGTGTATTTTGTCTTGGTTTCTTGGTCTTGGTTTTGTTGGTTTTTTTGCTTCACTGGAAATCAAAGGCTTGTTTTGGAATTGGACCTGCTTTTGCTGCACTTCTCCTCTGGGCTGGATAACACTGAAGCTCTTTGCTTTTCTACTTGGATAGTGTTTTCCTGTTGATCTATTGTTTTTTTTTTTTCTTCTGTGGGCAGACTTTTTTTTTTTTTGGGGGGGGGGAGGGGGCAAACAAACGACGACAGAAAAAGAACACTTAATTTTTTTGGCCGTGTGAGATTTTTTTCGTCTTCAGATTCGTGAAATTACGGGTACACTTACAAAACAACAAAAAAGAAGCATTAAAGTAAGAAAGGAACACGTCAGAAAGACCCCTACACGGTAGACAAAATACTTGTTTCCTTACAGCAAGACTGAATCGAAAGCTGCCAAAGAGCCCCATAAAGAAAAGACTAAAAGGTAAGAAGGGGTAACAGCCTTTCTTAATCCGGGCATGGTAGGAGTGGAAGAGACCTGCAAAGCCAGCGCAGACCTCCCTTTTCTCACAAGTCTCAACCAGCTTACTCTTATTTTTCTATTGCTTATTAGTAAGTCAAACAACACCCGAAAACGTTAAGAAATCCACTTATTTTAATCAGATTTTTTTTTTTCTTTAAACAACTTGCGGAAATACATTTTTTTTTTTTTTTACATGCTGGAATTAATTCATTATTTTCTGCGTACGGTTTCCCCGGTCAAATAGCTGTTGTGCGCAGAACAGCCAACAGAAATGCCGTGGGTGAGGATGCTGTGCCGCTTTAGGAGCCGTTCTGTTGCAGACACGACCGTGTGCGCTTGCTTTGGAACTTTACACGTGTGAAAATGATTGTGGAGCGTGTTGAGAATGGTCCCAAGCGTGGGAGGTGCGTGGTGTGGGTATGGTCGGCAGTGCTGAGGTCAGGGGAGATGAGGCTCCAGCTTTGTCCTGCTTGGTTGCGTGTTCTTAAAAGTTAAGACCTCTAGATCCCGTTTTTTCCCCTCTATCCCCCCTCGTAATGAGATTATGGGCATCTCCTGCGATTTTCTCCTGAGTATTGGGGAGAGACCTTCGTCTGAACCTGAAATGTCCAATGGGAGAGGGAATGTTCAATGGAGTTGATGCTTCAACTGCGACGCTGAAGGGGAAGAGGATGGGGAGGTTCGGTTGTTACCCTGAGAAATCTTGAGCTGCTGGAAGTTTGTTAATTTTTCGAATCTTCTTTGTTTGTATCACAAGTTTGTGTCAAAGGTTAATCGTCTTAATATGTAATTAGTTGAAGGTCCAATTATGGGATTTATGGAACTCGGTTGGGTCCTTCCCCCTCTTTTCCCATCAAATATACCTCTAGTCTTACTTTGTGGCGACTTTATTTTCTGCTGCAACTCGCGTGTATGTGTGGGTAGATATTAATATAAGAGCCAGTTTAAATTTAGAAATAATCTTCAGTACGTCATACCCGTGTCTGTTGCGTGTTTTTCCTCTGGTGTGCATATCTGGCGAATTCATGCTAATTTATATACTAAAGTTTGCCCTGGACATTAGGCCAGTTAAGGTGATTAAAAATCCTATAAATCCCGCTGTTAGTGGACTGCTTGATGATGCAGAGCTTTAAATCAGGAGGATGCCAGCCAGGGGTGCTCTGTGGACAATGCCAGTGTAGAGGAGCAGGAGAACATCTGCACTGCTGATGGGTGTTCCTTCTGGAAAGCAATGTCTGGAAAATCCTGCCCGAAATACAAACGGTGGGTGGGTTTTTGGATCCACCTGGGACTGAGAATTCAATTGCAGTTTCCTATCGGATATTACTTTTGTATCATTTTAAGAAAGTCGTGGGAAGGTACGCACTGATTCTCGCTGCTTCCACCAATGCTTCCCAAGGAAGTAGTAGGCACCTTGCAGTGGGGGCAGGCTGTGCTTTGCAGATCACATCGTGCTCCATAATTGCGGTTCCTCAAATTCTGAAAATCTGTGTGGCTACTCCAATGGGTTATTCTGGGCTCAGAATGGAGTGCTGAGGAACCTGCCCATGGATGCCTTGTTCTTCCTGCTCCAGCTCCTGGAATTATTTCCAGAACATTAGAGCATCAATGTCAGACTTGGGTACAACTGGTGAGAAAAAGCTGCTGTAGCCCATGGGAGGCTTGTCCTGTAATCTGTCAGAGTGATGTTGCTTTTGGGGACTGAGGTTACGGAGGCTGTGTTATGCCCGGGCATTGGGTAACCTTGCTGCTTCTCAGCCTGGGACTGCTGAGTCTGTGAAGAAACCTACAGTAAATCAGATTAATTTGAACTTTGTTTAGTGGACATGACTGTTGAAGGGGACTAGCAGTAGCGTAATAATACCTTGTGTCGCTTTGTCCTTATCTTCAAAGGAGAACGTATCTTGTCCGGCTTGAAGTTACCTGGTTGTGCAATGAGAAGGTCTTGGTTCAGCCCTTGGTGAAGAGATGCTGGCATCAGGAAAACCTGCTGGGAGTGGGGCTTGCTTCAGGGCAAGAGTGATGCATATTAATAGGGGTGTGTTTTAGGCAATATTCTCTACTTTGGACTAACCATTTTGTTACCAGCAATGGGGAAAAAACCAACAAACAAGGCAGGCTTTTCTTTAGAGCTCTACTTGTTTGCCTCTTTTTATTTAGAGCTCTCCTGGATTGCAACGTAAAATAAATAGGATTTCTTAAAGTTTCTGTTCTCTGTATGCGTGGATGGCCATATTGACCGATATAAGTGCTTGTATGCATCCGAGGAGCTGAGCAGCGCGTTGTATATGGTTGGTTCGTGTTTGCTGTGGATTATTTTGTAGTTAGGCTGTCGCTGATGCAGGGCATTAGTCCCAGTTACTAGGAACGTACTTGTGGTGGGGAGCCTTGGTCTGTGCACTTTCTGTGCTAGTATAAAGCATGGTGGAATTTACTCTGCGATGCAGCCCTTGGGTCTGGATTCAGTGTTTCAGCATTTGTGACTTAAAGGCTCAGAATCCCTCTTGACCTGGCGTCTTTGCATCGTTCTAAACCTGCCCCTGCTGACCTGGGGATGGGATCAGGTTTTACCTCACCTGCTATTGCAGAGCCTGCTGAAGCTTGTTGGAATGAATGAAAACCTCACCTCCCTCACTTTTTTTTTTTTCCCTGGGGTTTGTCTTTCCTGTTGAAATAACAAGCTATGCCTTTGATGACTTTCCTGGTCTTGCTGATTTTGAAAGGAAGGAAGGTAATTTTATCCTTTTTTGTTTGAAGGAGCATGGAAAAATAGTAGGATGGAATATCCTTAATATGAGAAATAACCTAGTTGGGCATAAGAACACTTTTTAACCTGAAGATTCTCTGTTGGCTTTCTCAAAGCTCCCAAGTTCCATACATACCTTGCCCAGATGGAGTGACAGTAAACAGGGTAAAGTTACAGGTTTTGTCAAGCGGGGGCTATAATCTGTTTGTGTCTTGAAGCAAACTGCTGCTGAGGGATGACCTTATAGAAGGTGTAGCTTGAAATTAGTCTAGAAAGAAAACCTCTTATTTTTTTTGGTCTTTCATTCATTCAGAAAGGCCAGGAGATGTTATTCGTGTAAGGGATTTACTGCCTGCTGTCAGGTCAGCATTCCCTACGCTTCTCCAGTCCTTTCAGACGGTATTTGCGCTGTAGACACCTTTTCTCTTTGGCGTTCAGTTTGTTATTAAAAGCCCAACAGCAGCGTTTACTTTCAGTTTTAGCTGTTAAGACTTAACCAAGGCGGGTGTATGTGGGAACGGGTAAGATGTTAACTTAGCAGCTGGCCTGGCCGAGATAAACACGCGCTTTCCCAAATGCTGTCATCTGGCCCTTTTCCAAAACAAGCTGGAGGAGGAGGTCAGGGGTGGAGCCAGCCTTGGCTTCCCTAAAAAGAGGCTTTCATTTGGAAAGAATTGATAGATAGTATTGACTACCAGAACTGCAGATTTAAAAATAAAATGGCCAAACCTTCCCTAAGTAAACAAACCGGTCTCTGTCGATGAGTTGTCCCAGCGCCTGTTCCGGTGCTGCTCCTCTGACGGTTACAGCAGCTTCAATGTAGAATGGCTTCTTTTTAAAAAATCAGTGCTTTGTGTAAGACTTTGAATGTGAGAACTGATGAAAAATTTATCGTCTTTGGTTGCAGTAGAGATGTGCGACACAAAAGTGCTATTGTTTTAATTGTTTAAAATTCAGATTACAAGATAATGGTAATACCATTAGAAGGTTTCCCTTTGGCCTAGAAGCTGCAGGTAGGAGCCCGTGGATCCCTTAGTATTAAAGATGAATGATAAGGAAACCTCTTAAATGCCTGTGATGCTGCAGTCTAGCCAATTTAGGATCAGCTGATGCCTTCCAGTGATAATGGCTTGAGGTTTTCAGCTGTATTATGAAGATATCAGCCAGGCCAGATAGTATTTAGAAGAGAAGTATACTTTATTGAATGGGGAGATGATCTAGAAGTGACAGTAAATTGCATTACTAAATGATGTATGTGCTCTGCTCAATTTCTTCACTGGTAAATGCTAGTGGTAAAATGAAAGATGGTTATTTTTAATGTAGGAAAGTAGAGGAATCAAAGTATTACTTGATCTTCCTTTAGGAATCTGAGCTATTTATGAAAATCATCTACCAAAAGCACAGCTTAGTTTTACATCTTAATTACTCGATGTAGATGCACTTATGCTTTTTTAATAATGACCTAATCATTAGCTTCACTGGATTCCCATATGCGGCTATAACTGTATTTTCTTAAACTTTCTTTCTGCAGCTTCCTACCTTGTCACTAATTAAAAGTCTCCTGCACAAGAGGTCTGAATTTGGTCGTAAAAACGAACTGTCCGTTCTTGCACAGACTAAATTACAGTGCTCTTTAAGATTGTGTCAAGATTGTTTCGCTTGCAGAAAATGTGTTAGGACTTTAAAATCTGCATTGCTTTTTTTTTTTTTTCTTTTTTTAAAAATTCAACATATATCTCTCTCTTCATCCCAGTAAAAAGGCTTCTTTCACTGAAGACATCTGTAAAATAACGAGCTATTCTTAAGTCTCATGGTTCAGGGTACCAAGCATCAAAATCTGAGTTAGTTTTGGTCTTAGCCCTGGCTGTGAATCAGCACTGTAATTTTTCAGTGTTGAGGTCTTGAGTGTAGTTGTAATTCAAGCTCATAAAATATGAGAAGCTTTGGCGGTAGTGAGGTCTGCTTTCTGGAGCTCTTCCCTGTGGGTTTACAGCCAAGGATGGCTTGAGAGTGAGAACAGTTATCTGTGCTGCAGCAGTGATGTTTTATGGCTGGGTGCCCAGATTGTCTAGCTTTGCACACAGCTTTATAGTTTGCCTTTGAGGGCTGTGGAGGTGGAAGTCATTTGTAATAAACAGCTATCTGCGGCTCGCTTTTTCTGTGTCTCAAAATGTACATCCATTTAAAAAAATTGCGAACTAGATGCGCATTTACTTAGATTTCAATCAGGAAATTATATGTTTTAGAAGCTCGCATATGAGAAATGTTAACAATTGCTTATTGATTAGTATTAAAAATAGCTAATATTTATCCCTTGGCTGTTTGGGCTTTTTTACCAGTAAGCTCTGAATTGCTAGAGAATGAGATTTTTTTAATTTATTTTTTTTTAATTCGAGAGAAAAATTGACTTGTCAGATCGATTGGCATCCTTTGTGGTAATTAAGCTCCAGAGAAAAATATATTTATAGGTCTCAAAATAGTTACCGTGCAACTACCAGCTATAGACTCGTTTAGGAGAAGATAACACCCACCCACCTTCCACTGCAAGGGAAAAAAACCACCCTGGGCTATGAAGTGTCTGCCTGGGAAGGGAAGGGAAGGTGGCTATCGTGCCTTTGTTCTGATTTTGGTCTTAGAATGGCATATCTGTTTTCTCTTAGATGTGCTCTTTTTCTTCCTATTCCTTTTTTCCCTTCCTGTGTTGTCTGTGCACTGTCTGCTTCAAGTTTCTGGTTTTCTCTGCATTTGCAAGACTTCCCCAGGAGAAGTGGACGAGCTTTTCGTTTGGTTTGAGGGCTACCGAGTAGTCACAGTGGCTCGGGTAGCGTTCAGGGTGGTCAGTATGTACACCTATCGATTGTTAGTTCAAACTGACTTCTGCCAAGTCTATTTTAAGCTCAGCCAGATATCTGTGTTGTGTTAGCCTGCTGTTCAGCTGCACGCCACTCTCGGACTCTCAGGTCTTTTAGTTCTTGAGAATTCCCAAATGTTTTCCTGCCTGATGCTAATGTCATTGGCGCTGACAATGGAGATGCTTGTTTTTAAACAGTAGCTGGTTACTGGTAAACAAAAGAGCATCGGCCCAGTGCTTTAACACAAACCATTCTCAAAAAAAGCAGCAGTTCAGTGAGAATGGGGGGCCGATAATCAACTGTACAGATGCATAATGTGCTGTCTGCCATTTTACTCTATTTTCTTACCAGGTTATTAATAGCAGACCGTAGAGGATGGTCTGTGGCATTGCTTGGAAGGTTTTTGCCTGAATTCAGTGTATGTTTATAATAGCCTTCAAGATGGTATTTCATGTGAAATACAAAGTTAAAAGCTTTACTAGCACTGCAAGCATCGTCTCATGGCCTGTGTGTAAATCAAGTGGGAGTCTTAATATAGTGTATTACTGAAGGCAGTCTGGACTAGGATTCCTCATTATCCCTCTCTTAACATTGTTCTATCTGTCGGTCTCAACTTTCCTCTTCTCTCAGGGTTTCTAATCAGTTACTCAAGCTTACCTAACATAGGAGAATTGCTCCTAATGTTTGAGGTTTTTTCCCCACGTTTTCAGCTTTGAAATTGATGCACCGCTTAAAAGTTTGTATAACAAAAGATGCTGCATCTCTGCAAATCTAAGGATTTTTGTCTCCTTATGGTGTCAGGGCTGTCAGTTATAAAGAGGTATATGTTTATCTTTTTAAGCCTTTTAGAAATAAATTAATTTGGAGAATGCAGCATCTTAGGATAAGGAAGGAGAGCGCGTGGTGGTAGCAATCTGATGCTATGTAATATTTTCAGTTAGGATTTTCAGACAGTGTAGCTGCTGTCGGATCCAGGTGTGGAACTAAATTTGGTCTGTCACAGTAATAGAATTGCTGGTATTGAGGAGGAGAGTCTCTGTATAAATAGCACTATTTCAGGTGAAGGATGTTATTATACGGGACTCAGTGGAGCTGGGTGAATGTGTAATTTTTACTATTTCAAGTCTTCTAATCAAACTTTTACAAGTCCTTTACTTTTGAAAAGAATGAGCCAAGTTAAGTAAGTCTCACTGGGTGCCAATGGTACATTATCTAGTGATGTTGGTCTTTGTGCTGTAGCACCAGAATTATGTGTAATAACTGAATAAAGCAACGGTGGTGACGTTGGATGGATGCTTACATAATGATTTGCTTAAAAAAGACCCTAAACTTTAATTTTTTTCTTGTATTTGTGAAGGTGAAGTGTTCTTCACAAATTTCTAAGTGAAGAATTGCAGTGGCAGCAAAACCCCATGCATTTGAAGTGAAGAACCCAGACTGATAAGATACCATCTTTTTTATCTGGATGATATTGCAACACTCTGATAGTCCAGCTGCATTGAAGTTGTGATTCCCCTCACCCGGTCCCTCTGTCAGCAGCCAAACAAGAGCTGATCTTTCTGGAATTCTGTCTGCATCTAGTGATCAGATAACATACTTGGAGACATTTTTGATGTATTTCTGAGAATATTTGCTCCCCTGGGTATCTCACAGACTAACTGAAGGCATAAAATAGTTATTGCTGAGATCATAATTGACCATAAATTGATTTCCAAAGTGGTATTTACTGCAACTGGTTTTCCTGTCCCGGAAGATCATTTATGGCTCTTTCCTTTCCCCATCTCTCCCCCTGGCTCGGGCTCTTCTTCCCCCATGGAGACACTATTCATTTGCTAAGTTGAATAATGGATGATGGCCCATTCTGATGGTGGCTCTGATATTCTAATTTATTATTGGCTGTAGTTGGCAGCCCAGATCCTTTACTATGGAAAATGAAGTGGAAGAACAGAGAACTTTGAAATTTGATGGGCTTAACAGAAATAAGGATTACCTTTTCAGCAGTGCAGAGTTAATCTTTTAAAACTCTGGTAGATTTGTGGAGGAAAGATGCTAGCTTGGGCCTGTTTCCTTAACTTTGGACAATAGAATATGTCTTAAAAAATTTTTTTTCTGAATTTTGTCGTTTCAGTTTCCAGCCTAAAGTTAGGTACAGAGTCATGTCGGGGTTTCTTATCTCACTTGAGTTACGTTGCTATGTTACTTTTCAAAACGGCATTGCGGCTGAAGATGCAGTGGAGCAAAAACTGAATTGCTTCAAAACGCATTATCTTTAAGTGGAATGAAATGAGCGTTGTAGGCAGTGTTTTGGTTTCTGTAGTTAAACAGTAAGAATGTATAAGGCGGACAAAACAAGTGGATTTTCTTCATTTGTGTTTAAACTTTCACATATTTGCAGTGCACAACTTCTACTACAGTTTATTACTCTATAGTATGTTTTGTCTTCCTTGACTCAGATCAGATTTGGTGTTAACCTCCCGCAGAGAATTCCAGGACCCCTGACATTTTATTGTGACTCTTGATTAGCTCACCAGGGTTCCTGCTAAGAATTCTTCTTTCATTCATTTGATAATTTGAATTCCCTATTCACAGTGCCTTTAAATAGAATGGTATTTGGAAAACTTGAAGACAACAACTTGAATCTTCAATGAGCTCACCCAGGAAATTTAAAAATGGAGGAGAAGGAAATGGTGGGTTTATGTATTCTGAAATATTTAAAAAGAATAAATACTTTATAAAAGCATAAATCTTGTATTCATATTACCTTTAAATTTATTACCCTTTTGGTTTCTGCAACAAGGAGTTCTGTTGACATCTGTTTGCCCTTTTTCATCTTAACTTTTGTTGGGAGCCGTGCATTCACCTGACTTAGGTGGATCTGGGAGCAAGCACAGTAAGGCAGCATATGCACGTACAGGAGAACTTCGGCTTCTCAAGGTAGCATGTGTGCAGTGTAGAGAGCATCTTGTTCTTCACGCCCAGCATAACCAAGCCTAAATTGTGCACACCTCATAGACACCTTACACCATTCACTCACTTGGACTGTCCCCCCCTTGCTGGTGATGCTGGCAGGGCTTGTGCTGTGCGGTACCATTCTGAGCTCCACAGCACGAGGAATAGTGTCTTTATTTTTCTTCTATTTCTACATCTTGAGACATACATCCTTCCTGTGAGGCCAGTGTCCTTTGACTGCCTCATCCCGATCTGTTTCTGTGAGCCTCCTGGAGCGGGGGCTGCAGCAGTGTCCTGCACCTCCTCTGAGGTGACACCTGGAGATCTCAGTAGCGAGGTGACAAAGGCCCGTTCCCTATATAGGATGCCATCTTCCTAGAGGCTGGTTTCTGCAGGCTTCTGCCACACATCTGTGAACAGTCACAGGAAAACTTGGGCTGGAAGTGACCTCAGGAGTCATCTCAGATAGGCAGGTCTGTATTTAAGTCGAGTGACACGTGCATGTCTGGTAACATGTCTGCTGCTCACCGTGTTACTGGTACGTGTTGGTGCTGTTCCTAGACTTGTCTGGTAGTTTCCCTGTCTGTGGTTAGGAGCGAGGGAAGCGCAAATGCGTTTTCCTGCCATACCTATGGCAGGAGCCTGACCTAAAGGAGAGGTATTTCTTCCAGACCTCACCTTCCCCGGCCTTTTAAATCACGCTAGAGCCACTCGGGAATGTGGCAATGGACACGTGTGGCTATGGCTGCTGTGAGCTAGGTGTCTTTGTTGGGCACCACCTTCTCCCCAGAATAAGCAAAAGAGCAGCATCATAAACATTTGTCTTCAGCACAAGTTATGTTGCCTGCTTTTTGAGCCCATGGGTCGTGGTGTGTGATCAGCCTTGACCTGTATGAGAGCGCTAGCCTGGCCTTCAGCTCCTGCAGTGAGTGAGCTGAATATGCTTTCATCTGCTGATAACAAAGTGGTTGGGCTCAGAAATAGTTGAGTGCTGGTATGTGACTGTGATGGAAGGGGGGGAAGAGAGGACTAGGGGCATTGAAAATCCCTACAGGCAAAATGGTCCATCATTTCAGTTCTGCAAACTTGCTTTTCATTTTGAAAAAGCAGCGTGGAGGTTTAGCTGTGCTTGCTGGAGGGGTGTGAAGGCATGCTACACAGAAGCAGCGTTCCTTGCCATCTGTCCTGCAGCACACACTGTCCCTCTTGACCCCGTTACTGCTGGAGAGGTGACATGCTGACTGGTTCCTGCAGCCTCTGTCTCTGGAAGAGCCTGGGGCCACAGTGCGTACAAAACATCCTGTGGAGCTGTTGCTCCTGTTTCTATTTCCTGGCTTCCTACTCCGCAGTATCCCTGTGCAGCTGCCCCAGGAAGCAGTGCTCCTCTGATGTGTTCTTTGAGTCCAGCTAAATAATTTGAGCCAGAAACTTGTCCGTAGGTTGCTTCTGCTTCTAGATTAGTTAACGGGCGATAGTTGAATTATTTGTCAGTGTGGGACTTTGCCTCTGTTGGCACAGGGCTCTAGTCTTCCAAAGTATTTGAGGAAGCTAAAATAGCAAACATTGTATCGGGAGAGAGGCAAACATGCTGTGCTCCTGCTGAGCTACTGGATTCCAAAGCTGGTTTCTTTCATGTGTTATGTCTTGGGAAGACTGAGGAAGAGCTCTGGACCAGATGCTACTGGTAGATACCATCAGGCCTGGGAGGAGGCGGCAGTGTGAATCTAGGTAACCGCACTCTTCACTGTAGCTTAGTTTTCCAAGAGAGGAGTCAGTCTGGGGTTGCTGGACGGGGAGGAGTGTTTGTAGCATGTTTCTTGCTGTTTGTACTCTCTGTGAGTGGTCAGTGTAACGCAAGCTTTATTTGGGGGTTTTTGGTTTGGTTTTGTTTTTCCCTTGGTCCTTGCATAGCCCGAGTGGTGCAGGTGATGGGATACTTGGGGTGCGCTCAGGTCTTGTCAGCAGACTGAGGGAGCAAATCCTGATATGTCCCATACCTGAAATGCATACAAGGATGAGGTTGTGCGTACAGTGTTCTAGCCCATGCCCAGATTTCCCTCCTAACTAGTGAAGTTGCCCCAGAGTGGAGGCCTGCAGTGTGGAGAGCAGTACCCTCTCAGAAGAGGTGACGTACCTGTGTGGCAGCAGCTTCATAACGAGTGGGATCCTCTGGGCTAGTGTGTTAGTTTGGATTGGGAGTTTCATGTTCAGCAGACCTTCTGATTGTCCTCACTGTGTTTTGATTGATGTTATGGAGTGGTCTTGGGTTGCAACAACTGCATTCCCTTTAAAGAAAACTTCACTGCATGTTGTGCTCGAAGGGTGCAGTTAATGCTTTCTTGCCACAAGGGAGTGTTTCGTACATGGGAGCAGACTGGAGCTGCTCTCAAGTAGTAAAGTGACCTGAAACAAGGATAATGTGGCTTTCGAGTCCTCTGCACCAACAGTTTTGCTCTGCAGATCCACTCCTGTTGGTCTGCACCACTTAGGAATGATGATGTAACACACAGCTCCCCAAATGTTCCCATTTGTACTCCACTACTCTCCTTAGTACACCGTCTCTCCCTGCTAGCAATCCAGGAGAAACTGAAACCAAAGGAAGTCTGTAGACAAAAACAAAAAACTGCCAGACCCTACCAGTGTTTTTGGGACTTGGACGGTGCTCAAATATGGCCTCATCAAACTTCTGATGTCTGACTTGCCCCTTGTAGTTAATCTGCAGCCTTAGTTTATGGAGGTTTTTTCTTATCTGGGCTTTTTCCCCCACTCCTAGTGACTGGTAATCAACTAGTAGAAGCTAAAACAAGGCCAGGTCAGTGTGCTTTCTAAAAATAGAGCAATAGTAGCTATCTACTCTGCTTTACTTTTGTTCTAATCTCATTTACTCCAGTGGTTGTTTACCTTATGCGTACATAACGTAAGGTCACAGTAAGTTAATGCTGGGTGAATTGAAAACTCCCAGCGAGAGCCTAGGTCCTGCGGTAACTGGCAGCTGGCACTATCCTCGAGGTCCTGCTGGTATTTTAGTGCTTTTCAACCAGCAATCCAAAGTGTCATGTTAGAAAGACCATGTTCTGCTGCTGGAGATGCAGCTTTGAGACAAGGTGTGTAACACACGTGCTCTTTTTTTCTTCTGACCATGGAATTTCTATTTTAGAGGTTATCAGAGCAGGGTTATTAATTTAGTCTCTTGAGCAACCTAAAATCTCCCCATAGTTTCAATAAGATATTTTAATTGAATATGTTCCTTCTCACATGCCGTTCTCAATTCATGCTGTAGTGTTCTTCGGTTAATCTTTAAATGGCAGCTACATTCTGCGCCTGCACAAATTTCGGTTGTGAGTAAAGTTGTCTGTACACATCTTGCACCTTATTCAAGCTTTTAAAGAAAACCTGGAAGGGAGTTACCTAGAGACCAAGTCTAATCCCTCACAATTCTAGGAAGCAGTGAGTCCACAGAGCATCATAGACTTGAAGATACCTAGCAGTACTCTGTAACAAATCAAATCGATAAATAAAACCACCTAAAGAAGACTTGGAGCCAAAGCTGGATTGTGAAAAGGAACCATCAAGGGCGGTTTGCTCTGTTTCTGTGCAGGAAATCTGGTGGAATTTCTAAGTGATGTCAGAAAGTAGACTGCTGTCCCTGTTAGGAGGTAGTTTTGTGTTACATGCTTCAAGATCAGTTGACCAGATACTGGGAGCATAAAGGTAGCAAGCCCCCCGTTGTTAGCAGTGGATGCTATTTTGACGTCCCGGAGGAAGGGAGGAATCCCCTGTCAAGGCAAATAATGTATTAAGGAGCGACAAATGCAGGACAGGGGCGTAATCTGGCAGCGAAAAACCCCAAAGCATGGGATAAAAAGAGGTAAAACGAAAGCCCTGATAAAGCTTCATTTATGACTCCCTGTAGGAACAAATTTTCACCCAAACTCTCAAATTACAGGGTTTAGTTCCAAGCTGCATGATCACACCTATACATACAACTCGTCCACAAACTCCCCTTGTGCATGGTGTGTGGCTGAGGGCTTCTCCCCATTGATTCCCGTCAAAGGATATTGTAGGACTTGACTTTGTGTATGGGTCGAGGCCTCCTGTTTCCAGTCTGATTCTGGTTGTGCCCAGGGGTCGGCGTGGCCTTGTATCACTGTTGTTTCTTGATAAAAACAAGGCTTCCTTTCTTTAAGTATTTTTCCTCTTCTCTCCCCAAAATGTATATTTATAAAGATTTGGTATGTCTTTTAACGTTGGATGGGGTTTTTTTTAAATGCTACAGTGTGGAAGATTTTTCTTTATACCTAATCCAAATCTCCTTTGTTGCAATTTAAATCCAATGCTACTTACCATGGCTAAAGTAGAAAGATTTTACTCCATTCTTTACCTCTGGCTTTAACACCTATTTGAATAAAGAGGTTGCCATCTCTTTAGTGAATCCAAGTCTGAAGTTTTTTCCAAGGGCCCATCCTTTTCGACCTCCGAGCCTTCTCCTTGTGGTTTTCTGCACTCTCTTCAGCTGATCTGTGTCTCTGTTGCTGTGGCTAGTCCCAAACTGGACACCTTTCAGCTGCTCCTGAGTTTCTGACCATTTGTGATGTTGTTGCTTTGCCTTTGGATTGAGATCTGCTGTAACATCTGGGTGTTTATTTTCCTTCCTCAAACGTGGTGTTCAGCCAGTTGTTCCCTCTGCTGTATTGCCATATATGATTATTCCTGCCAAACATGGTACCCTGCTCTCTTTCTCACTGAGCTGCATTCCACGTTTTTTTTTGTACATCTCCAGTTTATCTGGTTGTTCACTGTCTGTCCTTAAGTGTTTTGCTTGACTTGACGTATTATGGAAACTTAGTAAGTACATGCATTTTTCCAGCAGCAAAGTGGTTAATAAAAGTTTTGCTGCTGGACATGTGGCGTATAGCAACAAAAATCCATTGGTTCTCTGCCTAGTTGGAAGTGCTAAGGTTACTTGTTTTGTGGATATTTTATCGTAATTTCATTTAGCTTATGTTCCCTACCTTGTTCTCAGAAAAAAAAAAAATAAAAAATTAAGCAATAGTGTTCTAATTAACAAAGCTTTTTGCATGCTGCTTGAAAAGTCAATAAATTACTTCTTTTGCCCCCTTTTTGTCCTTTTCAAAAATACCTGCAACTGTACCATAGGAAAAAAGTCACCCCCAAAATCTTGTTAGCTGCTACTGATGTGTTTAGCCCTTCCGCTTTTAAGTTTACAAGCACAGTCTTTGCCATTTGCTAGTCTTCTGGAGAGCCATCCATCTTCTGCTGATTCTTTAAGGTAATCTGTAATGACTTAGGCGCAGTTGTTCCTATGGTAAATTACCTCAGGCCCAGCCAGTGGAAAAACGTCCAATTTCTCAAGGGACTTTTTAAGCTGCTCTTAGTTATAGCGGCCTGATTTCCTATTTGCAGTGGTAGCAAAATGTTTAGTTCCATCTCCTTTGTTTCCCTGTCAGTTCATGGAAGTTTTCCTCAGAAGTTGGAACATTCCTTCTTCCCAAATTTGGGGAAAAGGCACTTAGCAAACGTATCTTGAGATTCTTGCATGGAGCTGTTCCCCTGCCCTTTTGGGCGATGCAGCTCGACTCTGAAGCAGGGCAGTGGCGGTGGCAGAGCTCCTGGGGCAGGAGCAGCTTGGCTGTTGGCTCTTCGCTGCCCCTGCCACCAGCTTGGAGCAAAGCGTCACTGAAAGGGAAGGGCACTTGGAAATCTCCTGGGAAGTTGTTGTCATCTGCAGGCTCGGCACCAGTTCAGATGGTTGATGGCCATCTGTTCCCAGCTGACCTCTTTAGTGAAGGCTGAAGCAGAATGAAAAGTGCTGTCACTTTAGCCCTCATTGGGTCGTCTATCAATAGTGCCCCTTTCCCACCCAGTATCAAATCTAATGTTTCCTCTTGCTTATGAACGAAGCACTTAGAGGTTGATTTATTGTTACTTTTTTGTATGCACAATGCTCATACATTGTTGGCCTCCCTCAGCTTTGTCCCTGTGTGTTTGCTCTGGTTGGTTTTTCTTTTCATATTCCTTCTTATTTATTTGACCTAGTTTTGTGTGCCTCTTTCTTTTTTTGAGGTGATTGGAGAGCTTGTAATTAGGGACCAGCTTGACTCTTCTTGATTAATGACTGAGCCTAGATACCAAGGGAAAAAAGCTGGCACTTTTAAAGTCACACCAGCTCCTTGCCTTCACCGGTATTTACTGTGGAAAGGTCACAGAGAGCTAAGCTGGATAAAGATGAAGCAGGAAACAATGAACAATAGGCAGATGAGGATTTTTAGTTTATCCTTCTAGTAGTCATGAAAATAAGGACTACTGATGATAGGGTGACACCTTCCTTTATGTAGTGTTCCTTCTATGGATGAGGGTATCTGCATTGTTGGCTCTTCCTCTGTGACGGTATTTTTCAGTTGTCCTGAAGTAATTGAAGCCGGCCTTTCCAGTCCTCACTGCATTCTTCTGTTAAATTTCTCATTCCATTTCATTGCCACCCTTCAAGCTGCTTTCTGCCTTCATGATCTCAGCCGCTTCTTTCTCACCGTTTAGAATCAGATCTTGAAGAACTTTCTGAATAATAATTTTCCTCATTTCTATTTGAAACTGTACAACACTAGATTTTGAGAACTTGGTAGATGGTTACTGAGCTGCCCAGACCCTCTGTTATCACCTGCAGATGCATGGTCCTGTTAGTTCCTTCCAAAAAGCCTGCTCAGCATGCTTTGGTAGCCTGCCTTTGGGCCATTATTGGTCAATTCCTTACAGCTATAGTTTAAAGTTTCGGGTTTTTTTCCCACACTCTTATCATCATTGTTGGGAAGAACCTGTGTGCAGAAATGCGTGATGCCCTGTGTATGGTGGGGGAAGCCAAAACTGGAGCAATACATAAGCAATTGTATTCAATTCGTGGGATTTCTGTTGGTAACAATAACTTTCACAACTATCGAGGAAGGTTTTTGCAGCAGGAAGTAGGATGTGAATTTAAGGTGCAAGAGGTATTCCGGAATTAGGGTAAGGGAGCTGTTCTCTTGTTAGGCTAAACCAGGCAAAGACATCTGTAGACCAAGATTGAGTTCTATTCTGAAGAGAGATTCCAGGGAGTTTTCCTATGTAAATAAATAAGCCTTTGGCATTTTAAATAGATGCAAATAAAATTCATTAGGCTGCTAGGTTTGGCGCTGTGTCACATGGAGGGTCAAGAGACAGGTCCTCAGCGATTACAGGAACCTCGGAACTATAAAACACGGTACGGGCGATATCCTTGCATGTAATAAAACCAACAGACGCAGAGTTTCTTTAAGAACATGATATTCCCAAAAGGCGTATTGCAGAATCCTGTTAGAACGTCACATCGGCGCCAATTCAAAATACCAGATGTAAAAGCAGTCCAATGTCTGATACCAACCAGAAAGCTGAAGTTCTTGGCTTAAAAAAGAGTATCAGTGTAGATTTGTTAAATTTTAGAAGTTATTAATAAGCCTTTCCACAGCTGGCATTGACAGAACGTAGCCATAGTTCTCCAGTTGTGCTGACCACAATCTGCATTTCGTTTTGCTTTGCTATTCATAGAGAGCTCTTAAGCATGTATACTTTGAAGATAACCTTGCTGTAGGTTTGGATTGAATAAGCTAATTGCAATCTGTAAAAACAACACTTGATGCTATAGTAAAAGTCTTTGCTCTCTGCTCAGAAATCCCCCGTGATTCTGATACATCAGATCTGTATAGATGAAAAAGGCAAACTCCTGCAAGTATATTCAAAGATGCTTCTGGTTTAAATCGTATGAGCTTTGTATTCATAAATGTTTTAGCGTATTTCCTATAATAAAGATTAAATTGTCCCTCAGGAAGTAAAACGGCAACACATGCCTTTTGACAACGTAATCAAACTTTATATAGCAATGTTTTTATTGTTTTTCTTTTGTTTTGCTCTGAGATGACTAATTTCTGCCTAGAAGTGACAGCAAGAGTTCCCTTCTGAGAGGCCACTTGCAGCTTTATTTCTATTTTAAGCGTATTTAAAGCACATGTATTCAGAAGTGTCATTATGTAAATCAGTTCTGAAAATTGAACTCCATTAAAAATTATAGTATCATTTTCTGAGTTAATCTGAGGCTATTTTAATCTCAGAAATGAAAAAAAAAAATCAACAAAAACCCAAAGAGGTTTCTGCTAGGAGTGGCACTTTACCGCTGATGTTGTAATTGATATGATAATATGGTAATAAAATACATTCTATTTTTAATGGAACAAAGTGTTTGCTCCTCTTTAATTTGGAAAAGCATCAGCCGTGGTGTATTACCTGTGTAAGGGAGGGAATAACATCTGACAGGCCTTGGGAAATGGCAAAACAGAAGCACCTTTAGGGGACAGAAAGGCTGAAAACAGAGATGTTCATAGTGGAGTCCAGTCTGAGAGACGAGGCTTTGGCAGTGATGAAAGTTGAGCTCCGGCACTGGACCCTCTAAAGATGCGTCCAGACGTGGTGCTGGACCAGCTTGTCTAGGCTGGGCTTTTGCCAGGAAAGGTTGGTCCAGATGATCCTTGAGGTCCCTTCCAACCAGGGCTTCAATGCTTCTGTGAAAAGAACTTGATTTATTTTGCTTTTTAAAATTGCGTAACAAAGTTGGGAAATGCATACTTTCATAGCGTAAAGAAAACTCTGCAAGTTAAGCAGAGTGGTTATGATGTGGTTTGTTTTTAAATACTGCGCTGCCTATTGAAAGGGATTTAAATGTAGTTGTGGTGGTCTGGAATTGCTGTAATGCCCTGGGTTTGCTTAAGTACTAGCGAGAGGAAACCAAAACGTTTCTCATTTTGCACTGACTTGTTTTATTCACCTGCTTTAAAAGCCAAGCAAGGTTAGAACTTCCCTTGGCGACAGTCTGACAGTTTGGGAGAGTTCACTCGAAGACGGGGCTTTGTAGAGTCTGATGGGACTTGGGTAGGGAGCAGGACACATGAAGGGACTGGATGTTGTTACTTTGTAGTTACTGAAATCCTGGGGACTTCTGTTCTTTTCTGGAGTTAACAGGAATAAAGTCAAATCTGTTATGGTTTCAACTCAGTTTCTTTTGGCAGCCTAAGATTTTTTTGCAAAGTCCTAAAACAATCCACTTAAAAGTACAATTTTAAGTACCCTTAAGAGCAGTGTTAGTAAGAGCAAATGTTTTGCAAAAGTTGATTTAAAATACAACAATTGAAAGGTGGCCCTTTGAAATTGGCATAATGTTGAGCGGTCACCCAGGTGATGAGTGTTTGGTCATGACAGAAAGCGATTTAGTATTTTAAACCCAGATATCTGATGCCCCATCAGATGTCTTGGCCTCCAGTTGTGCTCCAAGCACTTCCAGATGCGCCTGACGTCCAGCTGCTGTTCCAGACTCGGGGTCTTGCCAGATCTGTCGCTTTTGTAAATAGCTTAAGTGCTGTGAAGTATCTGAAGGGGCACGAAAACCTACATTCAGACCTCTCTGAACATTTAGAGGAGCACAAGGAAAGGGACGAAGCTGCTTTTGGGTTAGGCTGGAGCACAGTGGCTAAAATCAGTGTTTTCAGGCAAGTGAAAAAGCCAAAAAAAAACCCCAACCCAGAATACCCTTCAACAACCCATACCTCCAAAACTGGACTACAGTATTCCTTGCTTATGAAAAGGGAAACTGTGTAAGTGAGTGACTTCTTAAAATGAAAGAAACAGTTAAAAGACAAACTGTTTCGTGGGGATTGTTTGAAGATGCGATGTGCAAAGTCTGAAGAGTAGCTGTTTCTCCATTAGCTAAAGAGCTGGGCCACCTCAAATAATTTAAATTTGATAATATATTAAATATATAAATGATAATACTCAAAGGTGGCCCTGAAATAAAACAATTGAGTACAGAGTTTTATAACTGAAAAGATCTTTTTTTAACAACAACAACAAATCCAAGCAGCAGTATAAAAGGGGGCTGTAAGCTTTGGCAAGCTAAATGTAAAGGAATGGTAATTTACGTTAAAAGTGATCTTGATGAATAATTGGAAGACATCGAGACTAATAATAGTAATAGTAATGGTTTCTGCCCATCAGAAATGGAGTATTCTCAGAAGATCCGTAAGGCTGATAAATGGTCAGGATCTAAAGAGCTGTCAAGGAAGACAAAATTGTTCTAGAAAAATAAATGAATTATTAGCATTGGTATTTATTTGGAAGGGTGTTGGGGAGGTTCATTGTTATAACCATTTATTACGGTGATGGACAAAAAAAGCATAGATGGTGAGGCTTCAAATAGATTTTCTTCTTGATCTGGGACAGTTTAGGTTTAATTTTAATCAAGATGCTACTGGAATAGTCTTGATTTGTATTCATGCAAACTCTTCAGCTAGAATTTATAGGACGAACACAAAAAGTGATGATTTGAAGTCATGTGAGCCTTAGTTTACAACTCCTTGCGAACAGATTCTGTACTTCTGAGAAATACAGTATAGGTTTCATTAAAAGAAGAAAATTAGTTGGAAAATAATGTATTTGCTCATGATCTTGAAGGTATATTGTGAATGGTAGCTGTTGAAAGCCAGCAGACCGTGCATTAATTACCTGGGGTTTGTTCTTTTTTTCAGTTTTAAACTTTCCCTAGAATGTTGTCATATTAAGTAGTACTTCTGAGTGATTGCGGGAAGAGGTTCCACATGAAAGCTATTCTTCCTGAATTTTCATTGCTTACGATTTTATTTGTCACTTACTTTCCTAGATAAACTTCATCTTATTGAAAAGCTCTTCCCAACCTTTATTCTTACCAGGGAGAAAGAACAAGAAACACAAGAAGAGGAACATTTGATGGAAGAAAAGAAAAAGAAAAAGCAGGAAGAAAAGAAAAAGAAGGAAGGTGCTCAGAAAAAGGTTTGTTCCTGTTGCTATTTAAAGTGACGTTCACATTCCCATGTAACATACAGATCCTTTACTTCTGTGAATAATTCTGACCTAAGTGAGCAGCCCTGTCGACTTTGAGCGAGGCTGTGGTCAGAAAATCTCTGCAGAAGCAGTTGTGACAGTTCGTTAGCGCTCCCCAAGCTGCTTGCCATCCCCTGATGTTAGGTTGCCGCTCCCACAGCCCTGTCACCTGAACGTTCCTCATCAACCTCAATGCAAAGTTAACTGGATTAGTCTCAACTGCTACTGAAGTGCCTGTGGATTCCACGGCCATCGCACGCTTCTGCGGTGTGCGTTCTCCCGCCTCGTTTTCTGGATTATGTGGTTTTAAACAGCCCTGTGGATGTGGATAGGAATTGGTCGCTGTCTTTTCCAATATAAAACTCAGGCATCATAAAAACAAAAAGCGGCTAGATTTCAAACAGATGAAAAAAAGGCGGGTCTTCTCAAAATGTGCAGTTAATCTGTGTAAGTTGATAGTATGGATGGATTCAAAAGGATACTGGAGTTAATTCTGTTGAGTGTTAAAAAGTTCAGAAATGTCCTGTGTGGTTCGGGGAGCCTCTGAACTTCGAGTGGCAGGAGGCTGGGTGGGTACATGGGGGTTCCCTCATCCTGCTTGCCATGTTTCATATCATCTCTTCGGCATCTGCGCCTGACTTCAGTCACACGTTCCTAAGTCATGGAATTAAACTAAACATTCTCCAGTCCTTGATTGGAACTGACGCCTGGGTAACGTAAGCAGTTTCTGCAAAATGATAGACTTACAACCCTATAATTCTCGGGTATCGTTTTGAACATTGACAAGTAGTTGATTGATTTTGTTCTTTTCTTCTTTCAGGCTGCTGAACAAAAAACCAAAGGTAAATTCACGTTTGTTCTTTGTGAACCGTTTGATACCTTTGTAAGTTTGTTTAAAAACTCTGCTTGTACTTCTTATTCTTTGTGTCTTAATGGGGAGAGTGCATCTTACTAGAAGAGTTCTGTCCTTAAAGTTTCGTTGGAGGAGCTGCTTATGTTGGGATTCTCAGCATAAGCTTTTTCTTTGATTATCTTGCTGGGCATCACATGGCACCTTTTTGACAAGTACATATGGATTAAATTTCTGTGAAACATAACACAACATATATCATCTTTTTCATCTAATCTCAAGAGGGATGTCGTTTTCCATTTAGTTGTTAGATCTATTTCAAAGACAACGAATAGCCACCTAAAAGGGTGGCATTTTTTTTTTCTTTCTCAGTGCATTTTCTGCTCGGTAAGTGAACTGAGCTGGTTTGCAGTATGATCCAGAAAACAGCAGAGCTAAGCAAGGCATCGTCCACTTCGGGACAGTGAACTCCTGGGTGCCCCAGGAGAAATGTTCATGAAGCTATGGCTAAAAAAGATGAGGAAGAGAGTCGAGGTGATGCCTCTCTTCTGCAACTGCTGTCTGAGAGTTATTTTATCTAGTCTGTTCTTGGATTTACATGGTGCCAGGCAGAACTCGGGGCTGCGAAAGTTCTGAATGAATTAATATACACTGTTAGTTATTGGTGAGTAATTAGGTGACAGACAGGCAAGTAGAGCTTCCCAGATTCCCAAAGACTGGGAATGAGAGAAGAGCCAAGCCTAACATATGGAGTTGACAAAACAACTTAGTTTCCAGCACTTTTTTGTATTTATACAGCAGAAATTAAGTATTGCTTCAGTAATACTGAATTCAGAACAATAGTCTTAACAAAATCATTAAGAAACTGTAACAAGTAATCCTTGAAGCTCTGTCCTTCTCTTTCCAGATTTTTCTTCTCTGTAAAGTGCAAATTCAGAAAATTTTAGTCTGAATTGTGTTGTTTCTGCCCTGTAAGATCTCATGTAGTTTCTAACAGTGGACTTTGCTGTCAGAAGAAGGCAGCAGAAGTAGCCGAGCCCCTTGAAATCTTGAGTATATGAAAAAATTTGGAATTAAGATCCATCAGAGTGATTTCTATCTAAATGGGGTTTCCAGTGTTACATGTTTTGTGTATCAGCTCGTGTCCATCTGACAAGGTTTCACTGTTCCATAATGTATTATAATGACTTTTTAATATCATAATTCAATGGCAGATGTTTTTGCTGTCAAAGGAACTAAGTTCATTTTCACATGCTAAAGCAGTAGCTCTTCATTTCTGTTAATACTGAAAGACAGCGCCTTCTACTTTCCTCTGCGGGATATTCTTATTTCTCCCTTTGTTGTGACAGCTTTGTTTTTAATTGCTCGAAAATGCCAAGCTTAAATTTTAAAAATAGCATGGTGATAACTCCACTTTTAAGGTACCATTGTGAGTTCATTCCTTTCAAATTTAGGGACTGCGCTTTTCCATCCTTTGGGGTTTTTTTGGTCCATTATTTTTGCGTTTAAGCATCCCGTGCGACTGCTGTAAAGTATGAATTGGGAAGAAGCCCGCAGTAAAGGTAGTTATGTTAAAGATTAAGCAGTTCTAGTTTTTATTGTTTCACCTGTCAGAAGCAATAATCCATCTTCTGTGGTTGTTGCCCATTTTACTCTTTTAGTTGACTTCGGCGGGCAGCTACTAGTTGCTTTTAGAGTCACTCTGGGGAATGGTTTATCTCCACTTCATGATACAGTTCTTTCCCATTTATCTTCAGGAGGGAAGTACAACAGCTTATGATAGTTAGCAGATATTCCTTAAAATAAAGAAAATATTAATTCTAAATTAACGAGAGGAAAAAATCAGCTGAACTTTCTTCACAGAATAGCCAAAGGCGGCAGTAAACTTTACTGCAGCGCTGCACCAAGTATTCTATTTTGATACATTTTCAAGGCTGAGTGGCAAATGCTACTAGAACTAAAGCAACACGGGGATTATCATTGAATTTGGTTAATTTATTTCATATCTGGGGCACAGCAATTAAATTAATTGTAAAGACAGGATGACACAGTAAAACTGGTGAATTGACTGCGGCAGGTACTGCGTGGCAATGCGCAGGAGGTATTAAATCAAAGATTAAAACCGGGCTGGGACTGAACCTTTTGCAAAATATTCTTGTGGACAGATTTCAGTGGGCAAGATCTTTATAAATGTGTCTTAATGTAGCTGCTTGTGGTAACTTAGGGAAAAAAAAAAAGATAACTTCATTTTATGTGTGTGTCATTCTGCTCTGCAACTGGGTTGCTATGGCAATGAGAGATGCTCACACTGCTTGGGTCAGATGGGGGAAAATAAATTACACAACTGGAGATGGGATATGGAAGGATTCTTCAGTTTCTGGTTATCAGCTGGTTGGAAAGAACATGTTTATATGGTTTCTGCTTTGCTCTCAGCAGTGTTTCTGAAGGACAAGGCACTCTCTGGAAGTAGCTAGGATGGGACAAATGGGGGGACTGTCTAAGTGGTAGGAAAAGTTCATCCTTGCGGTTGGCTTGTTCTGTAGTAGAAGCCTATGCTGCCATCAAGGTGCTTTTTAATTTTTTAAATGAATATTAAGATTTCCATTTATTTGTCTGTCACAATGGAACATGGGGAGATGCTGCCCTATCTAATCATGAACTTGAACGCTTTGTCGGCATAGTTGTAATTTGCTGTAAGATGATACTGGCTGGTGCCTGTGCAGTCGCTGGTGAGGCCTCAGGAAAGAGAAACTAGTAAGGAGGAAAGAGGTTTCCTGTGGGTGTGCGTATGTGGCGTGTTGTCAGTTAAATATTGCTCTGAGGCCTCAGACCAAGCGGAATGTTTCCATTTGTGATGTGGAGCACAAAACCCTTCCAAAATAAACACGCATTTCCACCAATAGAGGAAAGGGATGTGGCTGCTTCTGGAGTTCCTGGTCCGGGGGTAGGAAGTGTGCCCTTACACAGCTCTTGGGTCTATGTAAACATGTACATTATTTTTTCTGTTTAAACAAGGATCCAACTCTTGAGTCTCTCTACATAACAGCTTCTTCAGTTTCTGATTTTTTTTTTTTTTTTTCCTGCTACATTGTTTGCCGGAGTATTTTTGTTACGCTGAATCTTTTATAAATACCCTGTTGGCAACAATTCTAGGGAATATGTGAAAGGAAAAAAGATTGAAGAGCTGATAAGTAGCTGAAATGTTTCTCAATTACTTGAAAACAAATGAAAGTAGTCTTCCCGTTCAGCTGGAGAGGAGCGCTGCAGAATTAGATGAGGTGGGAAATGAACATGTTTTTATTGCACACTGTGCATTGTACTTCCACTTTACTGTTCTTTTATGGTAATTTTTTTGAGAACAGGACTATTGAGCACAGCCTATTAGTGTTTATTTTAAATGTGTAAACTCTTCCGCGTTTATATGCGCTTGATAAAGAAACTTTGTGTATAAAGGCTTTCGTAATGAAAATGTTCAGCTGTAACTACCAGTAGAGCTTTGTACTGTATGGTAAATAGTCACTAGGATGGTAAATGGCTGTTACTTAATAACTACAGGGGATTTTAAAGAGAGCAACGCTCTTGATAAATGCTGTTGAGGTCAGTGTGTTTTGCTGCCTGCTTTGCTTCTAGCCATCCAACTGTGGGTTTAGCCAGCACACAGGTGATCAGTTGCTTGACTGCTTTATTCCCATCCCAGCTGAATTCTATGCACGTTGTCTAAAATGAAGTTAAAATGCTGATATAAAATAGCTTAAGTGGTTTGTTACTGAAACTATAGTAGCTGAAAGGCAAAATAACCAATTCTCCAGCATTATCTACAATGAAGGTAAGTGTTAAAGCTGCAAACATAGAAGTAAAAAGTTAAGTATATACCATTTTTAGTCTTAACGTAGAAAATATTTTGGTAGATATTTGATTAGAAATGTTAGCCTGGAAAATACTTTTTTTCCTTTCATCTAAAGCAGAGATGGCCTCTTTGAACTTCATGAGCCTTGTAAGTCTGACCTGTTCATGGCGTGGGACCTGGAAGAGAGATGGGGGCTTTCCAAGGGGGGAATGGGAAGTTCAGCTCACTGCTTATGGGATATAGGTGGATTGCAGAAGCTGGAATAGCTGCCATGATCCTGAGATTCAGCAGCTTATGCGTCACTGCCCATTCTCCCTTCAAGTGGTACGATGGATCCCAAGCTGAGCATTGTTCCCTTCCACTTGCGGTTTGTTCCTGGAGCTTTCCCCTCCACCAGGCTCTCTGTGCCATGTGTCTTGGGACTCTTCACCTTATGATGATTGTAATATGCAACTTGCAGAGTCAGCAAGGTTGTCTGCAGACGGAAGTATTATTTTTCCAAGGTAGACCATTTAATATATTTATTTTGGAGGGCTTAGAGGAACAGAAAGCATGTAACAATACGCAAATTTAACAATTTGTGGTGTCTCAAATGTTGGCGTACTTTCTTCAGATTCTTCTTAAAATTTGCATAGCATTTTTTATACTACCAGCAGTACTTTATATTTGATCTGGATGAATGTGATCAGCTTTATTAATAATGGGAGTAAGAAGGAAAAAAAGATCTGAGACCCCATCTCCTGCTCTGGTGTTTCTCTTTGGGTGACAGAAGTAGTGGCATACCTTTCTTCAGAGCCGGGTATTTTCATTTCCAAATAGATTTTGGCATAGTTTAAAATGGATTTTTTACTTACCCTGCCCAAATGGGCTGTTGTAACGTTCTCTGCTTGGGCTTGTTCAGATGTGAATGACCTTCCAGTACCTTGCACTCAATTCTGCTCATACAGAAATGCAGTTTTACTTACATGGATCATGTGCTGCTTCTGGCTGTGGTAGATATTACTGATGTTTAGTAGCAGTTCCATAGGAAATAAGAGAAACTAAACTTTCTGCAGAATCTCATCAATATTTTAATTAGAATTATGATAGCGTGAAACACAATCAGTCTTTTAAAAAGAATAGTTTTAATTTTTCCACGTTTGTGTCCTGTTATTGTCGAAACCAGCAGAGATTTTTACATAAGATTAGGAAATGTGTTTTCTGCCTACAAATCAGGTATGATTTACAACAGACTTAAAACCTCTGACTCATTTGAGTATTTATAGCTTATGGTTGAATATCTGCCTCTGCCATCTTGTTAGTTAAGTGCTGTGTTTGTACTGAACTGCTGAACATTGTAGCGACAAAATGTGCCATAAATCATCATTGCAGAAGGAGGGGGAGCACTGTAATAAGTTCTTCAATTAGATCTTAATACGCAGGCATTTGATAACCTAACGATAACCTATTGCCATACATTGAAGCGTTATAACACAGAAATGTTTTCTTTTTGATAAACGTTATCATGGTGTTGTTTTGCTATTATAAGTGTCTTTAAACAAACACGATTCTGTTGTTCTTATAACTGATGGAGATACCGCTTCTCTGATAGAGAAGTAATTATGATTTTACAGTCTCCAAAGAACAGAGTATGAAGATAATTCATACAGTCTCTGCCATAATTCTGTGTGGAAAGGAGTAGAAAATAACAAAAAGATGAGAGCAGACAGGAGGAGAAATTTGCATATTCAGGGAGACAAAACAAGAAGAATGAGCTGGGAGGCTTGGGGTTAACTAGTACAGAAAGAACCCTTTGGTTTCCTGGTGGAGTGACTGTGACAAGCCCTCTTGAGTGTCTGGAGGCGATAGTTCTGTGCTATTTCATACACTTTTTGCTCTCACAAGTGCAAGCAACATTGAGTATCTTACTTCAAATTAACATTGCCGTTACGAAGTGAAGGAGAAAAAAAAATAAGGTAACAAGTGGTTGGATAATCTTTGCTAAACGACAAGCTGTGTTTGGCTCGCAAGGACTTTCTGTGTTGGTCTTGCCGGTTTGCTAGTCAGAGGTGTCCAACTGGAGATTTGTCGTGGCATTGAGGATTAGTATCTTTTTGCAGGAGAGAGGGTTTGTCAAAGTTGAATACCCTGAGAGCCCTGCAGCCAAGGGCTGACAGTTCTAAAGGTTCACGTCTTCTGTAACTCTTGTGAAGCTGTAGACTCTACCTTTCAGATAAACACTCTTTTCAATGAGGCAGCAAAGCAACTAGTCCGGGTTATCGGTAAAAGCGTTTATCTCTTAAAGAAAAAAAAACCCACAAAACTCCCGGGTTATTTGAAAATAAAACAGAAAACTTGAGATACATTCTTCCTAATGGTGCTCATGTCCTGAGCTGGATTTACAGGACAGCTGCCCCGTGAAGAGATGCAGAACGCTGCCAGGTCTTTGTCTAGAGTTGCTGCTTCATTTTACCGCTCAAGTAAGCACCTCCAGTCAGATGCAGCAGCTGCCTGGTAAGCTTTGCAGATTCCTTGGCTGGGAATAGAACTGTAGTTAAGAGCTCAAGTTGGAGATCTTTTGCTATTCTTAGTACTCCTCGGAGGTAGATTTATTCTCCTTAGAGATAGTCTGTTTAGTTTGCCGTCATGCAAATCTAGGCATGTGCTTATAATATACAGCCAGAATATTGCTCTAGTCTTCCATGTGATTGCATTTTCTCCATTTCCTCAATGAGGAAATGATCTGGGCTTATCAGACTGAGGATAGTAACATCCTGACCTGTATACATTCAGTCTTAAAACCAGGTGAAAATGGGAGCTTTCGAACACCACACACAGTTGATTGAAAGTGTTTTTCAAAAGCTCTGTGTTGTAAGGGCTGATACCCTGCTTGAAGGCAGCGGGACTACGTGCTTCCATCAGATGTCTCTTTACATTGTCCATTGTTGAATGAATTTCAAGCCTGGGACATTATCTCTCCGAGAGTACCCTGTGAAGAGAGAATAAGAACAAATCAGCTAACACCTATTTGGCTTTTCTCATCTAGACCTAATTGTCAGGGTGGCCCTCGGTGGTCACGCCTCTCAGATAAACCCCTGGCTTGCTTTCTAAAAAACAAAACAACTGCCAATACAGTTGTTGACAACTGTATATTGGAGAATATAAATTCTAACACAGGCACGCAATGATAATAGTGGTAGTTATGAGCAAACGGCACACTGTTTTGTGGCTATTTATCTGCTCACAGGGCGTGCTTCCATACTCGGCGATACGCCGCTTGTTCAGCCACGGGCATTGCCTAATGCCGTATATTTAAGCGTGGAGACTGTGAAACGGTCAAGCTGCTACGTTTCTGGCAGCTCACCAGTTCAGACGGTAGCATGTATGCTGTCCTTCTACCAGTCTGCTTATCAAATAACTATTTTCCAATTATAAATAGAATGTTGGCTGGTATTTGTTGTCTGTCAGAGCATATATGCCCCAGTACTAGAGATGCATTTTTCCATTTTAATGTGCCACTGCTGTCTTCTGTATCTACTGATAAGAACAGGCAGGGAACAGCCACCTGCATCTCTTGGCCTTCTTACCCACCCAGCAGAGTCAGAGATGTGTTTTCTTGGAAGCAGCTTTATGTCACAGCTCACCTATTTATCAGTGTGGTTGTCCCTTTACTTTCTGGACTCATCTGTCATTCGCCTTTACCTTTCTTTTCAAGAAATACACACGTGAAGGTGGTTTCTTGTCTGCCTTGAGGACTGTCTCGCTTAGATCATTCTTTCATGGCAATCTGTTGGCTGCTGTGATGCCTTCTCCATGAAAGCCTATCAGCTTTGATTTACATGCTGTGTGCTATCCGCTTTCTGTTAGTGGCTTGTAGTATCTGTAAGATCTGCAAACAGTAAGCTTGAAGAGAGGTTCATCAGGAAATATTAGCTTGGTTTGATACTGATTGTTTTGAGCTTGATGCCAGTTTTCAAATGTTTCATGAACCTTCCTTGGGAAGGATGAAATCAGCTTTGAACTGTAACACTAGTACACGCTCTTGGCATAGTTACTCTACAAACGCTGAATTGGGTTATCTTGGGAAAAGGAAAAATGAAAACGTGTTTTGATTCTTTCACACTGTGCATGAAGCCTTTGGCCTGAGGGACCTTGTGTTCTTCTATTGACTATCTGGTGTTGACATTCCTCTACTCTGAGAACCTAGACTTGCCTCTGTGTTTTGCCAGATTATTTTGATACTTTTCCTGAATTGTTACAGGTGGTAGCCCGTACTTTACAAATCCTACAGGTCTGCTTACAGCGTGTGTTTAACCAGCTCACGCTGTGCTAAGCGCTCTCTGAAGCATTCTGGTCGGGCTTGCATCGTGCGTCTGCTCATTCAGGTTCTTCCTGAACTGGTTTAGGCAGTGTAGTAGCGTGCATTAACATCCTAAGAGGTGGTTACTCATGAGGTTGATTGTAGGTCCAAGAACACCAGGAGAGGAGGTAATTTCTTTTCAAGCATCCACCCCTAGCTTTGTGGCATGGCAGCAGTGGCTCGTACTAAGCAGCCTTGTGGGACCTGCGTTTCATAGCACCACTAAATGCTTTGGACACTCCTCAGCTGCCCTGAGCGTGTCAGCAACTATTATTACTGTTTGCCCAAGGGGAACAGCTGAACTTTGAGGCATGATTCAAGCTCTTGATCGCCTCTTCCCATGTTAACAGGAGGAGTTCTCCTCTGTCTTATCATAGAGTTTCCTGAAGATCCATCCTCCTTGCTTTTGGGAGGCTTTTCATAATTTCTGATTGGGCTGCTTCTGCTGTCTGGTTTTTTTCAGCAGTCTTTATGGACCTGGGCCTTTTACCTTTCCAAGGCCAGACAGGTTTTCAGGGACTTGTGGTTTGAAGCACACAAGTTACTAAACTCCAGAACTGAGGGGTCCTCAACTTGGTTAAGAATTCACATGTCACACTGAAGTCTTAGAATCGTAGGACTAGATCTTCTGTTTCGATGAGCAAGAAGGGAATGTCTTACCCAGCTCCTCGCTGTCAGACAGGCCCAACAGATGTTCTCAAAAGCCATTTTGTTTATTGTTGGAAAGTCGTCTTTGGACTCAGCCTCAACAGTCTTTCCTGTAACTTAAGCCCATTCTTTCTTGGCTGATTTGCCCAGTGTGTGGAGAACAGATCTTTCCCCTCCTCTGCAGGGGCCTCTTTGTGTATCCTCTCTTTTATTTAGCAGCCCATTCAGTTTTTCCCTGTGCTAGTGTTTTCAAGCTGGTTTTCAAACTGTAATAATTTATGTTTCTTTTCTTTGGAAGTCCTTCCAGTTAGTCCAGAATTATTTTTAAATGCAGTATCTGTAATTGGAGGATTATTAACTAACCTTTGAGTTAACCTGTGTAACTATAACCTTACTAGTGCTGTTTACAAGTAAAATATAAGGCTTATTTTTTCTGCCTTTCAGGCTCGCTCCATTGTACAGCTTCGTAATTTCACAGCAGTGCTGCTACCGATTCTTCGTGCTCAGCTAGCTGTCCCTGAATGCAGCTTGCTTTGAGAAGCTCCTAGATTTCAGCTGACATCTTTTTAAATTCTATAAGCATCTTGAATTGATAAAGTGGAGTTTCTTCTTCCAACTCTCCCCCTGTCTCCTATTTGATTGCTAACCATTTTCTCTCTGCAGGTAGTCCTCTGAAATGTACATTTAAATGTATTATTTGCTTTAATTCCCCAACAGTTTCTGCCGCAGTTGTTTAGGCCTAACTGACAAACAATGAGAAAACTTCCTGACGGTGTTGGAGGGGGTAGGGTGTCCTGTGACATTTTCAATTCTTTTCTGATATATATGTGAGAGAGGCCCTTTCCTTCTCTTCACTCTGGCATCTGAGTAGTGACTCCTCAAAACGAGAAAGTCTTCGGAGTGAAATAAGAAGGTGGTAATATATTCAATACTATGGTTCTGACCTAGGCTCCATCATAATTCATATCTTACCATCTGCCATCTTCCAAGAGTAATGATTGAATTTTTTTTTTTTTGTCATATAGTTATTTCTAATCTTGTCCAAAAGTCACTGCAGGAAATCAAGTGGGAGGTCTTCTTCAGCTGCCTCAGTAGTTCAGCTCTTCCTTCCCAAAAGGGATTAACCAGACTGTGGGCCCGTGTTCTTCACCGTTTTTGTCCTGTGCCAATGAGTAAACTCCAGAACCCACATCTCTGCCTCACTGTCCCTTCACTGTACTTCTCAGAAATCTGTTTTCCCTGGTTATGAAGTACTTGGTGTACTGAGCCTGTCTGTAGCTCCGTTCAATACTTCCTTTTGTGAAATTTCCCCTATATTTTACAATAGGGATACAAACACTAAATTTGCAAAGGTGACCCTTTAGTGCCTGACCACTGCTTGCTGCTGTAGCCTCCTGTTTTCCAGTACAAATGAGAGCTGAGCTTTCCGCCAGGTCAGCTTTCCGTTCTCTTACTGGGGGTGAATGAGGCTTGCATTGCAAAACCTCTTTCTCACTGTGGCCATCGGGATCACTTTTTGGCTTATTCAGAATAGATTTTTCAAAAGTTGGGTTTTTGACTTTTAATATTACACCTTCAGGTCCCTTTTCTTGGCATCTGGGAAAAGACTCTTCCTAAACTTCATTGCGGAATTAGTGATAGCTACCTTTTTTCTGTCTGAGGAGTTGCAAGGACTGTGTTGGTAACTGCTTAGATCTCACTAGGAAGCTCTGAGAGTCATTCCCACTTCAAGGAAGAGACTTCTGCCATGAAAGTCACTCCACCTTGAAAAAGAGCTTCTGTCATGGTTGGCTGTGGCGAGGGCATGAGCATCAAACAAAACAGTGCAGTCATCCCAGCATTTCACCTGCAGATGTGTGGTTGCCATGTGTTCTTCTAAAAAGAAAAGCAATAAAGAGTGGAGAGTAAAGATGGTTTTGTTTATTGACACAGAACTAAAACTCTTGAGAGTTTTGAATGTACAGTAACAATACCTTGATAGCAAGTTGAAAGTTCAATTTGAAAATGTTTTAAAGATTCCAAAATGCAAAATTCCTTTCTCATATATAGATAAGGTATTCTTACTGTCTCGGCATGGCTGATAGCATCCTGTCCAGATCTGGTTTTGAGCAATCTTAGCTAGCAAAGTCAGTTCCAGGAGCATTGTGCAATCTGTCTCCAGTTTGGTCCTTGAATACTGAATAAAGTTCTGAGTCTGAAAACTTTGTGATGTCCCTGCTTATTGTAGGGGGGTTGAACCAGGTGACCTTTGGAGGTCCCTTCCAACCCAATACATTCTATGATTCAGTGCCTTATTATAGTTACTAAGACTTAAAAAAATTTGAATTAGAACTTAAAATTTCTGGATGTTAACTCAGACGCATAGTAAAAATAAACAGCTAGATCCATAATCCCATTTTAGGGATACCTGGAACGTAGATGAGATGTTGTAAAGCTTGCTATGGTCTGCTCCATTGGTTGGTCACTGCGTTATGTACCCTTGCTTTTCACATTTGCTTTTATGCCTGTTTTTTAATTGATATTGAGAAAATGTTTAAAAATACTTTCTTAATGTATCCTTTTAACGGAAGTATTGACTTTCCAATGGGTGTTTAAAAGAACTCGAGCTGAACCTTGTGCTGGGGCTGACGTCATTGTCAGGGCGGGCAGTGGCAGATATGACAATACCGTGTGCTCCCCCTGCTGTTATTAGCTGCCTTCTCACGCCTAATTGGAATCTCTTCTTGAAAAGTAAAGTAATAATGTGGTTTGTCGTTCTGAAAGATGATTAATGTTAGCGAGGGCCCGTTTTTGCCTGAAGTATCTTGGTGAGACTTTGCCTGAGTACCTTGGATGCGTTAAAGTCAGAGTCATCGGGACAGCATTGATGCCATCAGTTGACAATTATAACTTGTCCTTTTTTAACACCGGGAACTGGGGGCATCTTAGATTTGCCTCCCAACTGAATCTGACTAGAGTGTGCAAGAAACTACTTTAAAAACAACAAAGTTACTAATATATTGTTGGGTAGGCCTGTGAAGCTGTTAAAGAGCTGTTATCTTTGTGGCCTGCAGAGACAGACGTGGTATTTGCTACTTTCTCTGCATTTGAATTTATCACAAAAAGCTTTCTTCCACACACCCCCCTGGAAAAAGCAGAAAGAGAACACTGTGGAAAGTGGATACAATCATTGAAGGTATGGGAATTTACCAAAAAGCTTAAGAGTGTGTGTATAAGAAAAATCTTAGGGTGTCAGATATCAAACCAAGCTGTATTTCACAGGTGAACTGTCCCTAAAATACTGGTGTTAGTTTTCGGGTAAGTGTAAGCACATCTATATGAAATAAATGTGTGTAATGTATGTGGAGTAATTAGGTATTCCTTCCTAGTAAGGGCAAGACATGTGTCTAAAATAAACTGAGCAGAATTTTTGAATTAAAATGAAGTAATAATATTAAGTTATTATTAGTAATCTTTATTAAAACATCTTTAATTTCTTTTAACATTCATGTAATAGAATCTGATTTACTGGGAGTGGCATTTAATTAATTTAATTCAATTTAGAGAGTTAACTCTATTACATATTAGTACAGAAAATTACCTCTGAACAGTCATTTCTCACTGGTGACATGCAATAAGTTAATTTAGCTTGGAGTTCGTTTGGGTGCATTGTGAGTCCTTAGTGAAAGTTGCTATGGTGACAACCTGATCAACCAGAGCTGTCATCTAAAACAACAAATACACCAGCCCCGCTTTGCACGGTGACACCACCGCTGCCAGCCTATAAACACTGACAGATGGATCCTCTCTGCTCCCTGCTTTTTTTTTCTGGTCGGGGTCTTTTCAGTGAAGTTGGTTGCTTAAATCTTGAGCGATGCCAAGGCTGCAAGTGAAAAGCTTCCTGAGGAATGCTCGGTCATTAATAGACCTACTGCGCGGCTGTACTCTTCTCACAAAAGGGGTTTTTCTGTCAGACTGTGTTCAACAAATTGAACCAAGCTGTATTTTTTTTTTTACTTAATCTTAGCCTCAGTGAAATGATTGCAGAATCCCAGTTTGCTGTTATTTAGGGAGTTTTCCCAAAGAATCTGAAAAGAAGGAGGTCTGAAAACTGCTGGAACTGCTTTCTTCATGTTTTTGAATAATTTAAATTTTGTTTTTCATGTGTGGATTAATGCATGATAGCTCTGGAGACATAAAAAAATCTGTTTGGCTTAAACTGAATTAATGAGGAGTTTGCCTCAGATTCTGTGTTGAATCTGAAATGAGTTTGCTTCAGATTCTCCAGGATTCACCGTAAGATACGTGAACAAAACAAACTTCCAGGGAAGAGGCTGTTTTAGGGAAATTCATTAAGAAAAACACTATCTGCATATCAAATGTCAGGTTTAGATTGAAGAGGAAATATCATAAGAACCAGAATATGAATGTTAAGTTCAGTGTATTTCTTTGTTTCCCCTTCTAGATCAGTATGCAGGCCTAAGCCGCAGTTAGTTTATTTTTTCTCTAGTGCAGGAGTTTAATGGGGTTTATCTGAGGAAGGGATCATTCTTATTTTTTGGCTTCGAATTTTTCTCAGCTGCTCCTTTCTGAAGGCATTTCTGAGTGACATTTCCATAGGACTGCTTGTTTTTCCAGTACTAGGAACTGCTGCTGAAATAGGATGTAGAGCCCCAAACATTTTTCTAGATATAAAACCTTGAAATTTTGTACCTCATAAAGTGGTAACGGTGTCCCTGCGTTTTTTGTATGGTTTTAAGAACCTGCTTGCTCGAAGCACTGATGCTCAAAATAATTTTGTTAAATATAACTGAACAAATCCTCAGTTAGCCCAGTAAGGAGTCAGACTTTGAAATTTAAGGCCAAAATGTTTCAGGTTCAACTTTCATTGGGTTGTCTATATACAGAGTTTCTCTGGGTGATGCTTCCTGAGCCTTGGACCATATCCACGCTGGGAAGGAAGGGAAGCTGGTCCATGCTGGACTTTGGCACTACTGCAGTTATTTGTGCTGCCCAATTTGAAACGATAGCTCAGATATCTCTACGCTATCTTTAGGACTGTAGTATAAACATATCTTAAGCTTTCTTTTGAAATAGAATGTGAAGTGGAAGGGTTGTGCCAAAATCACAGAGGCCTTTTATTGGCTGCCCGCAAAATTGTTACTATTTTAGTATTGCACATAAAATATTCATTTGGTACCATAAATGTACATGACAGTAGAGCCAAGGCTTTGTGTTTACACAAGGCTGTAGTCAATGTGACATTTACACGTAGTCCCATGATTTCAGCCCTACAGCCAGTGTCAGTAAAAATTACACTTAATATCTCACCAGCAGGCTTGTAATCCGCAAGCAGGCAATGTTCACACTTCCATAGAAATGGCTAAAAGGAGTTAAATAACAGCGCAACCTGCTCCCCCTGCATCCACCCCCAAATCATACATAAAATAATTGGAGATGCTGTTATTTCTGGTGCGTGTGGTGTGTCCAGGCTGTGCCAGCCCTGGTGTGGATTTGGTACCCATGGTTGTGTTCACGTTTGACAGGCCTAAGGCAGCCCTGGGGTGTTGAGCTGGGGCACACGTGCAGGCTGCCTGCACACCCCGTGGGTCTGAGATGTCCTGGACGCATTGACCTCACCGTCTGCATGTTAAGATATCGATCCATAAATACACACTGACAATTTGCAGACATTCCAGAAAAGTAGAGTCCTTCACCATCTTCCCAGCTCAAATTTCCCAGCGGAAAAAGAGGTTGTACCTGACACGGCACAAATGCTTGGTGTTTCCAGCTGTCGTGGGTGGGATGCTGGCACTGACTGTACCCTGGACACCCTGAAACTCCAGGAACAGAACCTTGCACACCCAGACCGTGGGTGCAGCACGTGCCTTCTGGAGTGATAAAATCTGTGCACCAGGTACCACAGCCAAGTAGATTTCCATGGAAGCAATCCAAGATAGAAATGATGGTCATACGAGGGTTCTTTTGACAGCACCCAAGCACTTCTGTATTTGAATCTTGAAGCATTCAAGCTATGATTCACTCTCTACTCTTCAAGCCCCGACTGAAGAGCTGCCTTCAGCATCTCTTCAAACCTCCACAGCTGTGTGGGGTGAGCTGAGTCCTCCGGACTCTGAATGGCTCTGCTGCAAAGGGGCTGATTCTAATAGCAGTTGTTGGACACGGTGTGGGCATTAATCACATCCCAAGGTACAGGATTTGTTTGTAATGGGATTTTTGCCTCTACTTCCTTAAATATAACCCCCCCGTTGACAGTGATCCCCCAGACCGTCCTGCTTTTGGTGTGGTTTTAAACCAGTCTCAAAGCTTTTCATGTGAACTGTAACCTGCAGGTGCATCACTGGTCAAGGTGCAAATGAAATTTTAGTCTCTTGGATACGGTAAACTGATTGACGCTGAGATGATCCTGATTGTCAGTTACTTATGAACATACTAATCACTGTGAGTTTCCATATTTACCTGTTTGTATGAATGGTTTAACAATGAATGGGTTTTACTGTAAAGAATATTTACTGTTCAGTCTGTGCCTGGAAGTGACCTGTTGAATGAAGGAAAAAGAATGTTGCCGATGTGATGACTTAGCAGCAGTTTTAAATTTGTTATAAAAACAGATCCCTTTACATATGAAAACTATGTGAAAAACGTTGTTTAATGAGATTACATGCTCACAGTCAGCTTAAAATTAAAGGATTCAGTTCCTGATTCTGCGCAGACTTCTTGTGTGACTCTGTATGAAGTTATTTAATCTGTTATTATATGCTTGGATTTTCCCCCTGGTACTTGTGGGGAGTAGTGTTAGCATTGTGTAATTTAACTCTGAGCTGTTTCCTGTCTTCTCTGACTCTTTTATTGTCTAGGTACTGATGGGTTGCATTGCCTGGAGCCGCACTTAGGAAGGGTTTGGAGGGGGAGAGCAGAGGTGAAGGAGGGGACCTTGCACCAGGTCGTGCCTGTTCAATGGTACAGTCCTTTTACTGTGGTGCCAAGTTGTTGAGGTTCTGTGTGAGAGACTCTCGTATTCTGTTGGTGGGCTAGAACTTAATGTGTATTTGCTGAATGAGGCTGTTTAAAATGACTTGGTGGCACTCAGATGTTTCTAAATACTCTGGGAAGGAATACAAGGTATGAATTGTATATGTGAAGAGGACAGGACTCACTTTATAGGAAATTTTTACATCAGAAAGCTGAAAAAACTCTGCAAATATTTCTAAACACTGGCTGAACAATCCTGCTCTCTTTGGTCAGAGCTGCCCCTCTCACTTCATTGTAGAGGAGCAGTTTCTTCACAAGCTAATTCAGCTCAGCAATGACTCTTACCTCCTTTCGGTCCTTTCTAGACAGTTTTTAATGCTGTTGTTTCTTAATGTTATTAATACGAGTGATAAAAAACGTCTAATAGCTTCATTATTTTCCTTTTTTAATAGGCAAGTTGGCTTTCTAATGGCAGTGTATTGTCCTGCTCTGGAGGTGGGAAGTGAGTTTACAGGAGTCTGAATTCAAAGTTAAGTGTATGATGGCATGTTAAGTGAAATGTGCCTGTGCTGAAACATCAGAGGCTTCAGGACAAGTGTGGTCTAGAGCCCAGCTTCTAGCAAGATGTATTTATTGATTGATTTATTTATTTGTTGTTGCTCTACAATGGGTGCATATTTGAGCAAGTCTGTGTGTAGAGCCATGTACGTGACTGATACCGGTATTTGAGTTACAGGAACTTGTAAATGCGGCTTCACGTCGCCTGTGAATTGGAGAACTATTGCTTGAACGAAAACAGACAAATTGTTAAGTCTTGAAAGTTACCATCTGTTATCAGTTCACGTCCTGGAGGAACGTAGCTATGATAATTTAACTGCTCCGTTACTCAGAATCTTGATTTGCAGCTTGGACTTTCAAGTATGAGCCCCGATGCGTAAGGTCCAATTTCTACTCGTCGGTCAGGCCGTGGTAAAGCCACGTGTGTGCAGCCAGAGGCTTCAGTAAACATGAGGGAGTTTGACTTGCATCATATTTGCTTTGGATTATCAATCTATTGTTGATGACAACCTATCAACCTAATTAGCTGTGCCATTTTTAATGGCACAGCTAATTAATTGTGAATTTAAAATTAAAATTCTAATCAGTGCTAACATGGAGGAAAGCAGCGACGAAAACATTAGAAGCTGTTAAAAAGTGTAAGTATTCACAAGAGTACTGCATGTGAAACCAACGTGGATAGTGTAGAATGGGATTGAAGGAAGCTCTTAAAAATACACGTTGAATCACAGAAACCAGGTTTTGTATCTTTGTCTCAAAAGAAGTGTTTGGCACCCTCTCTGCTGACAGATCTGAAAGAGAAAAATGTAGTTGTTCAAGAAAGAGAAGCAAAATCTGGTGCCTGAGCTCGGAAGTATACAAGGATCTATGTTTTTATGAGGAGCTTCTCCAATTCTTAAAGTAAAATTTGTGACCGTGGGGTTGTATCAGTAGAGTTGGGCTACAACTGTCTGCAAACCCATTTGGAGTGCAGGGGTAAAATGTTAGTTGGGATTGGTATAATTCGAGTTAATGTTAGAACATCCCCAGTTTCTTCTTGATTAACAAGCGGGGCTGATGAAGAAAGACCACACCTTAAGCTTATTTAAAAAGCAGCAGAAGCTGGAGAGAGTGCGGTGACTGTGAACCTTATTTTCTGGTCACAGCTGAGGGGAGTGGGACAACTGAATGAGATCAATCTGGAGCTCTGTTTTACACATAGGATTGTAGAAAATAATGCTAGAAGGTTCTTGAGATGTCATCTATTCCATCCTCTTCCCCTGAGACAAGATCACCAAACCTGTATCATGTCTGCAGATAAGCCTTAATCATCCTTATTGTTAGAAATGTAAATCTTAATCACCCTGGCTGCTATTTAAACCCAGCAGGTCTTGTCTTATTCACTGTGGGATGGTGCAAATTATTTCTTCTTCTTCCTTTCTATTTTTTTCCTTTTTTTTTTTTTTTTTTCTTTGTGTACCAAGTGTCTTCTAGACTGAACTACGTCTTTGCCTTCTGTCTGCTGTGGTAGTTCATGTTTCCAGATTCCTATTTCCATTGCACTCTTTCCAGGTGGTCCAGCTCTCTCTTGGAGAGAAGATCAGCTGTGAGTACGGGCAGTGCTGTAGGGATGGCTCTGAGATGCCAGACTGAGGTAGAAGGGTTACGTTGAGCCTCACAGCTGGTTATTTAGGCCATTTACACACTTGTCTTCTAACAGTAGCCTGATCTTTTTGCTTCTCTTTGGTTTGTGATCTGCTAAAATGTTGCAATTTTTTTCTGCTGGACTACTAAAAGGTAGGTTGATGGCGTTTAATTTTTCTTGCCTAATAATGTGACTTTCCTTATTGAATTGCAGTCGCTTTTTTGACACCACTTCTCCAGGTTATCGCTCTTGATTTCAGATCCCGTCATGCACCGATCTGATCAACACCACCTTCTTTCTCCCCTGCTTGGTGCCATTTGCAGATGTAATAAGGATATTCTCTAGTCCATCATGCAGTTGTTAAGGAAAATATCGAACAGTGTAGGCTCAGATCAAGTCCCCATGGAGCCTGTTCTGAAACACACTTCTGTTTTGACAGCAAACCATTAGGTTCTCCCAGAGAATATTTCAACCAATTTTACACTTAGCTTACATTTCCCCAATTTTCTTATGACAGTATCAAGTAAGAATTTAATGTCAGAAGCCATTGCAAAGTTAAGATGTATAGAGGGCTTTGGATGGTGGGTCACAGATGGAAAATGTGAGGAAACAGGTAGAATTTGTTTGAAGTGAAGCAGGTGACTGGGGCTGGGTGGAGGGAGAAATGAATGAGTGTCAGGGTAGGAGTTCGAGTTCAGCTGGATTTGTGGATAAGCCGCTCTAGAGTCAGAATAAAGAGGGGTAGGTGGTGGCTGAAGTCCACCAGAAGAAGAAGAAGGGTGAGAGAGTCAACAGTGTGAGTGTGGGTAGGATAGTGTGAGGGGAGAGTGTGGAATTACTTGAGAAGGCACAAGAACTTAGAGAGAGCAGGTCACAGACCTTCGTGCTAGTGATTTGGAGTGGTCTTGTTTGCATGGCCTCAGATAACAGGCCCTTACATTGTAGGGATATTGCTGCTTTTCCATCAGGAACTGGGGCAGTATCTGTTTAAAATATGTTAATTCAAATATTTAAATTCCTCCATTGTCCCACAATTTATGAAGTTATAATTTAATTGTTCTGAAAAGATTTCTACTCTCTTTTCCTCATTGATACATAATTTATCAATATTAACTTTTGCAGCAATAGCACGGACTCATAGTTTTAGAGACACTTTATATAAAACTATGGAAAAATGCTTTAGTAAATAAATTTTCTGGGTATGTTTTTGGCCTTGTTTCCTCAGGATGTGAGGCTCATGAGATTGGCTTGTATTCCTGTCTCCATCCTCCCATTTAGCTTTAGAAATTCCTGGCTGATCCTGACCAAATTCCATAGGGGTTTCACAGAGGTTCCTTGAGATGTGCAGCCTGGTGCAGAACAGCGTCCTAGTGCCGTTCCTTCCCTTTCCCACCTATCTGCTGAGGTGTTAAGGAAAGTCTTTAAGGTGAATTTGATGGTTATTTATTCTGGTTACTCTTCCAGCTGGCCGGTCAGCCAGCGGGGAGCTTTGAACAAGCCACGGTGCTGTTAACACCAACGTCTGTTTAAGGAAAGAAGGTTTAGTACTTCAAAAATTGCAAAATGCAACCAAATGGCATATGCTTTCAAGCTTACTTTAGTATTTATATGGTTCTAGCAGATCCAGGAATGAAAATAAAAATAAAACCTTTAATTTCTAAGAGGTAATGTGGAAGTCTCACTCTTGGGAAGGTGGTTTGCTACTGCCTTGTCACTGTGGGCCCTATAAGTTGTTATGAGTTCCTCGTAAAATACTGGTTTCCCACAGATAGCTGTCAAATCTTTCTGGATGACATATTTTCAAAAGAGGTTTCCCAGCATCAAAATTAGGAATTAATTTTTGCCAGACCTGCAATTCCATGAATAGATAACAAATTTCAGTGTTTTATATATCACTTTATGATGGGTAGTTACCTGCTAACTTCATGCAACGATCATAGATCTGAATAGGGATTGCCTGAATAAAATCTATCCTTTGCAGAGTCGACTTTGAAAACCTGTTCTTTCTTCTATTGTTGCAAAAAGACTTGTCAGGTGTGATTCAGGTGTAAGCTGGGGCGGTTCTAGAGAATGGGTGTGTATTCAGCACTGTGACTTCCTTTTCTGCAGTTGTAAGCTCCGGCCGTTCTAATTAATTATGCAGTGTATAACAATGCATTAAAATGCTAGTTTGACTTGCGGCTTAGGTATTATATAAGGAATAGCAATTACTAAGAAGAACTAAAGCTGGTTCTAACTAGAGGTGCAAGGCTGAGACCAGCAATAGGACCATGCCACATGGCATCGCTCATCCTAAAGCAAAGAGGAGCCTGGAGCAGGGATGAGGAATTAGTGCATCTTTTCAATGAACCTCCTTGGTTATCTCCTGCCACTAAATTACACAGAATTGAGTTGTTGAATATGGTCAAGATATCCTAGTAATTGATTTAGCCATGAACTTGGCACCTTCCTGTTAATTCCTAATTTGAGTTCAAATTTTCTGGTGAAAAAATTCAGGTTCTGTATCGAAGGTCTGAGTTGGTAGAAGTGAGGAAAAATTTGCAGAGACTGTTGGGAAAGGTGAGTTCTGGTGAGAGGCTTTAGAAGCGGGATGTTGAAAGACTAAGGAAGGAGGCAGGAAATGTTCCAGAAGTCAAGAGGAGGAAGCGGAGAGGAAGTGTCGGGACGACAAAGCAGGAGAAGATGCACTGTGGTCAGTTAGGAGGTCAGATGGAGTGAGGAAATAAGCAAGGAAAAGACTTTATTTGTTCTGAGTATTAAATAAAGTATTAGGTAAAATTAGATATGTTCAGGAATTAGTACAAAATGGAAGCATTTCTTCAAATAAATGGTGTTAGGGTTCTAAGGCCATAATAACGTGTATTTATACTTACAACCCTGAGTGTGGGCTTTGCTGTAGAACTGCAGCTTCTTGTTACATTTCTTAAAGCCATTGAGTACTATTGAAATCTAATTTGGGGATTCTCTTGGCTTTAGACTGTAACTTTTCTGTGCTTGGGGGAAGGGAAGATCCAGACAGAAAATCACCCACTTTTGTATAGAAACCTAAGGAAGGGGTTTTTTATGCAGTAGTTTACTGAAATACCTTTACTTTTGCCAGTAGATGTCACTGTGGATAAAAAATACCAGCGCTTAGACAAAGGAGGTAATTTGCTAAATGAAAATTCATCCTTTGAAAGTAGATTGGGGGGGCAGCAATTTTTTCCTGAAGGAAGACTTTTGTCGGCATCTAAAAATGGATTTCTTACTGATCAGGACATCTGTTTTTGCCCACTACAACCCAGTGGTTTTCAGTCATCTTCGCCTGACTTGGGTAAGTTCCTGGCTTTCCGTCTGACTTCCCAGGGGTGTCTGTGTACGAGCGTGCTTCCGTTCAGCTTGATTTCGAGAGCGTTCAGTGTTTGGGGGTTGCTTTAATAAGCACCAGTTGTCGCTACAGTGTGTATGGTGCGAGGAATTGGACATGGAGGAAGTGGCTTCATTAAGGTTGATTTGGAGGGGGGAGCAAGAGGAGGAAAAAAAATTGCCCCTATGATTGGCTGGGAGAATAGCTCTGAATTATGGGATCCATCTGTTTCCTGTAATGAATTCATAAACCTATCAAACAATGACCTGAACGAATTGCTGAAGGAAAAAAATAATACGCTGGCATGATATGTTTAACGCAGTGAGGCATTGGCGTTGTATAATCAAAAATTCTTCTCACATCCAGCACTTTGTAATGGAGCTGCTGTGTTTAATAGAAGCTGTAAATAAATCCTGTCACAGTAGCAGCCAAGAATGTGTTTCTGGGTTTAACTGTTTCTCTTCTGGAATGTCTGGTCCTTGAAGGCTTTAGAAACGCAAGTTTTATAGAGCAGGAGTGGGGGATTCTGAAATATAGAGAAATGTTAATGAGGTGAATGAAAGGAAAAAGCTGCCATAAATCAGTATTATGTGGCTTAACCAGTTTCTTTCATTTATGCGTGTTCTCTCCTTATGTCATAGAAATGTACTTAAAAGCTATTGTTGTAATTGAAATCTGTTAGACTGATCCTATTCATTATATTAATAAAATCCACCTACAATTGCTCATAACGGGTTTTTTTTATGCAGTTGGGATTCCCGAGATTGTAATCATCAAAAAGCATAGGGGGTAATTATTGGATTTGTTTGGGTAAAATTGGATTAAGAAGTTTAGATACCATTAAGTACTAATAATTATTACAAGCAAGCTCATTGTTTAATATATGTACAGCTCTCAATGTAGAATAAGCAGATACCCATCACAAACATCTTAAGAGCAAGCAATCTCAGGGCTTTCATTTTATGCTTTTAATTGTATTTTTGCAAGAGGCTTGCTACTGAAATGTTTGCGCTTTAGCTTTTTTAATCATGCGCTCGTTACGAAAACCACTTTGTATTCCATCCTTTCCCCCGTACATTGTAAATAATATTTTTAGCATCAAACAAATTTAGCCATAAAGGCTACGTTTTAATTCCAGGCTCTCCAGCAGCTGCACACATAACATGAGCCATGACAGTGTATTACGTTCGGGTGAAAGGGCAGACAGACTGCTCCTTCGGGGACTGGCAGGGTCTCGCTATAGATTGGCAGGTTGGCCCTTGGGGCTGATTAAATGTATAGAGCACAGAGCATCAGTGTTCCAGGCAGCCCCTGCTGACCACAGGAGCTGCTGGGCTGGATGCGAGAGGCTGCTGCCTGCTTTGCTTTTTGCCTACAGTGGGCTGAAATATGACGTCTTTGTATGTTGTGTGTTCTGCAAGGGGTAGCCATCATCTCCAAATACGTCCCTTGCAGGAGGGAGAACGTCGAAAGGGTTTATAGAGATGCTCTTGGAGCAAATATCACATGACAATTAATAATTAGGAAATCTGATGTAGACACTTTGAATGGTAGGTGTTTCTCACAGTGCGTATCGAACGAACATTGCTGCTTAAACATTGCTGAAGATGACGCTAATAAATAGGTGTTGAGTTTTTCCGAAGAACACAGTCATATTGTCTTTATAACATATTCTTCAAATATTGCTGCATTTCAAGACTAAATTCCAGCCTGATACAAAGCAGGAATTTGGGAATCAAGCCCATTCCTATGACATTGTTCACTCTTTTTGCTTTCTTTCCTGTCAATGGAGTAATTAAGCGGTTATTTTCCAGCTGCTGTGATTGGTATATGCAGTATTCTTGCAAGAGCTTCCATTTAACTAGTCTTGAAGAGATTTTGATGTACAAAATAAAAGCACTTGGCTGTGTTGATTAGAGAAGAACTAGCAATATTAATATGCAGAAATATTTTAATTCTGAAGTACATTGTGGTTGACATGTTGAATTTCTTTGTTCTTTTCTCTCGTCTATGATTCACATATGTAGAGGGAAACGTAGTTTCTGATTCTGAGTTTGGGTTTCTCTGGCCCTACCTTTGTGATGCAACAATTTACATTAAAGCAAAACGTTATGTGTTCTATGACTTGCATTAGCGATGGCTTATATGTATGGGTGCACCTCTTTGGAAATACCAGGTACAATTTACATGTAGGCAGTACTGAGAATATAATGCTTTTTAAAAGCAGCCTGCCTTGCTCTCTGAAATACATTTCCACTTAATATTCCTTAAGAAAATCATGGGCCCAGACAACTATCGACCCCTCCTGTTGGGACTGTGCCAGTCAACAGTTTTCATTCCCTTGTACACGTTCTTAATTCCATGGAAAAATCATTTCTTAGTTTAAAAAACCCAAGCAGATCAAAGGTGGCTCTAGTTCTCACTTTGCTATGCAGGTGGCCCTTCCAACCTGTTTTCCTAGGGCCTGGGCGTACTGCAGGGTTTGCTGGCACAGCTGAGCTGACCGGTGGGGGACATGGCATGGCAATGCCCCCGAGCTGCCTCCTCCAGCCTGTCCCCTTCTCCCCTCTACCCTGGTGTTCCCCCTGACCCACTGGCACAAGGGTTTATGCGGCTGGTCTGTTACTAGGGTTGGAGAAACGTCCTGGCTGGAGTGGTTTATTGGTTGTGGTAGGTCAGACCTTCTGGGGTGCTCTTAGAGCAGGGTTAGGGTTGGACTGGATTATCTTGAAGGTCTTTTGCAATCTGAATGTTTCTATGATTCTTGAGTTCTGTGGCCACAGGCAGATCACAGGCAGCTTCGTCCTTTGCACAAGGACCGAATACTTCAAATTTCAGTGTTCGTAAGTTCTTACGTCTTCGTGTTATTGTTAGTAGTAGTAGAGTAAATGCCTACATCTCTGTAATAACAGAGTAGCAGCAGCAGTAGTAATAATACCCCAGGGTCTCTATTTTTTCCACTTCTACTCTCCATCTCCCAAATGAAATGCAAGTAAACACTTTGCTCAAAACCGGAAAAAGTTACACTATTTTAATGACCCTTTCAATTTGTCAAAGCAAGCAAAACTCCACAGGAATTGGATTTTGCTGCAACTTCAGATTTGGACAACAGGCACTTCGATCGGCGCATACAGAAGTCTAAGGTGGTGCAGCCATCCCAGGGATGGCGGGTGGTGCCAGCCTAAGCCTGTGTTGGGTACCTGCGGTGGTGGTGACCTGCAGAAGCTGCGTGTGCCCTCCAGAGAGAGCTCTGCAGGGACTGCTCAAGGAGAGGATCAGCTTCATTCACCGGTCGTACTACAGTTTGTTTTTTTTTCAAAGGCCAAGTGGAATGATAAAGTCAACAGGACTTAAAAAGACCAATTAAAACTTAAGTAATATTTTTTATTGTGTAACAGATTTATGTTGTGGAAACAAGATAGTTTTCATGTACGCGTTGAGTATTCAGATTTGATATTTGAAATGAGTTATTCTGCATTTTGTGACATTTTTCATTGACTTTTTTCAATAGTTAGAGTTAGGATAATGTTTATTTCCAAAGCTGGTGGTATATTTTGAAAAGGCAGAGGAGGTTTTGTTCTCTGCTCTTCAGATGTTACCGGTAGGTTTTAGTTTTTTTCCTATTCAAAGTTCTTTTTTTGTTATGGAAATAAGCATAGGTGAAATTGTTTAGGCTTCTAAAAGAAAAGTCTTGGAGAAGCAAAAATGCTGATGATGGCTGTCAAAAGGCATCTTTTTTGCTTGTCCAAGTCCCTGCTTGCTTTGAAGCCACCCTTGACACTACTTTGATGCCTGTTCACTGGTGCTGTAGAAGTCGATGAGTTTTTCAGGTGTGTCGGAGCCTGGAGAGACGCCAAGTACCGCTTTTATAGCACGTATATAACAAGATGAGGTGCACTTCTGTTCTTGCTGGACATGCCTGTGATGAGCTGGAAGAATATTCAGTTCTGCGCATATGGGAGGGCAAAGAGTTTCTTCTGGGCGGCCGGGAGGCTCTGGTAGAGGCTGCCCAGTGAACTGGAGAGCTCGGTGTGGTTCTCTGCCAGGCACTGCCATCGCCGGCTGGCACCGTGCCGCCCTGCTCAGCACCCCTGTCCCGGCTCCCTCGTGGCTGCTGGGCGCCCGAGCTCGGCAGGGTTAGTATGGGGCATAGGAAATGTGTCCTGGTGGCAGTGTGGAAGACTGGAGTGTCCTGAAATCCTTCGTACAAAACAAAAGCTTTGTGTGAGTGCTGAATAAGCTGGTTGGATCAGGTCTTTTAACTTGTTTTTTTTGGGAGATCATAAGAAGCCTGAAGCTGGATGCTGTGGCTACAGGCAGTGTGATTTGATGTTAAGATTAGTAATCTCACGTCCCAAACTGACAAACGGCTGAGGTGAAAAGGCAGTGGGAGCTCTGGCCGGGTGCAGTGGCTCACCCGGCAGTTCAGATGAGCGCTCTGTTCAATAGGAAACTGTCACATCTCTCCTCTCCTCCCTCCTGTTTCAAACCATACAGCAGATCTGTTGCAGTAAGGAATAAAAGGCTCAATTACTCTAACAGGCAGTGTGGTTTGTCTAAGTGAGAATAACCAGAATTTATCCTTATTTTTAGAACTTAATGCTGTTCTAATTCCAGAAGTGTTTATAGGACACTGTAGTTTTTCCTGGTAGTGAAGACGCTAAAACAATGTTAAAAGGAACTGTTGAGACATTTAGTTCGCTTAAACGTTTTAGTCTTGGAAGATTTCACGAAAGCGTGTGCTGCTCTTGTGCAGAAATATGATGTACAAATAACCATAAAAATCCTTCTCTGCCATGTAAACGTAAGTCACAAATTTATGTCTTCAGCCTGTTCTACAGAGTGGCCAACACATGTATTAAATCAGAGCGAAGATGAGGTAGGTCGAGGTGTTCTCTCAGTGCTGGTGTGCACTGGTTGGCAGGTCTGGTACCTGTAGCGGATGCGCTCTGCGTGTACTGGGGAATTAGGACCTCTCTGTGAAAGACAAAACCTTTTGTGTCGTTAAAAGTAGTGCTTTTACACAAACAAATCCATTTTGCAGCAGAAATCGAGTGCTGCTTACTACAGATGAGTTTTCCTATAGTCACTTTTGGTACACGCGTTATGAGGTACACTTTTGGTGTTGGTTGGTACACTTTTGAGACACGCGTTATGCCGTTTTGCAGAGCACGGCAGTGGTGCTTGTGCTCTTTAGCGTGATACGGAACATGATGGTTTTGTCAGTGGATTAAAAAATATTCCCCCAAAACAGACTTCTTATGGCAAAGGAGTTCTGTGAATCATCCTCTCTTTCCAATGAAGGGACTAATTATGGTCAGAGTTTTAATCATAGTTTTGAAAACATAAGCCCCATATTTTTGAAGTCTTCAGAAATTATCTGTTGCTCAAATTGCCTGTAAGCATGCATTTTATTTTAATCCCAAGACATTGAACGTATTTGTGTATCTTTGTAGGTACAAAGTATTTGCCATTTATCTACAGATTTGGTAAAGCAAGAGTAACATAAATAAATTTTACTTTAAAACTTTTCTTACAGCTTTTTATTATCTCAAAACTCCCCCCATGCACTCCTTTTCAGTCTAATTAATTTTCTGAAGCTCAAAATTCACAGCTTTCTGCATCCTAGTCACACTTCCAGTTTCAAACAACAGAAAGAAGTTATTCTGTGCCACTCTTTCTTATTTAATAATTATTTATGCACATTATGTGAGTACAACAATAATTATTTCGAGCCATGCTTATATTTCTTGGGCTTTTATTTACTCTTTTAGTGTAAGTGTTCTTAGACATCTTGTTTTGACAACAATCCAAGCTGGAAGTAAAAACATTCAAGTTTTTTCAGTTGCTCCCATGTGGAGTTGATAGGAAATGAGCGCTTTTCTTAAGTGCTGTGCTTTCCTAAACCATATTTAGTATAAACACCCAGGCACAAAGGTCAACATAGACATTTGTGTATGGGAGCCAGCTGAGGACTGGTGTGAGCTGGGTTGTGTATCTACCAACTGCTCACTCAGCCTAGGTGTGCTCTCCTCTCCTCCTGCAGCGCGTTCCAGATATTTCTAGCAACCACCTTCTCCGTTGTGTGCTTCTGATGCAGCCTGAGAAGTGGGACGGGTGTGGGATAAGGCTGGGGGGGTTCTGTGGTTAAAAACAGACGGGGAGGCTTTCATGAAATGCTGGGTGTGAAGCCCGTGTCGGCTGTGTTCTGGTACGTGAAGTTTATCCCCATGCAAAATCAGGCTTTTTAGACAGATTTCAAAACTGTTACATAAAGCGTTTCAGGAGGCTACATACATAGTAAACTAGCCCCGAGTTCTGGTTGTAATGCTTAATTTAAGAACGTATTTTATGTATTTTATAGTCCATATTTTGCCCGCTGTTGTTCGGGAGACTGGAAAACATTATTATCCCTTTGCTCAGCTGCAGAAAAACACCCCCACGACTTCTCTGATATTCAAACAATTTTTGTATTTTTGTTTGTTTTTTTTTTTTTCTTAATATAGTGCCAGAACCTATTAAGACCAGTTTAAGCCAGCCCCAACCTGCCGGTACCGGTACCAGTACTTCCACCAGCACTATTACCAACAGCAGCAATGGCAAGCGTGCGTCTGCTAATGGGCAGCAGCCGGCTGCGTCCCGTTACCTGCCTCGTGAGGTGCCTCCACGCTTCCGCCAGCAAGAACAGAAGCAGCTCCTAAAGCGGGGTCAGCCACTGCCGACCGGGACTCTGACCGGCACCAGCCCAGCCCAAGGTACTGGGCAAGCAGGGGCGAGTCCTCCTCCGCAAGGAGCGGGTGGACAGCATCATCCCAGTAAGACCCAAACAGGTAAGAAACGAAACCCGCTGAGATACCGGCTCGTTCTTTACGTAGTGACGCCCTCCACTGTTAGCACAGATGGTGTAAAAACTTAAGGAATGTTAAGAATTGTCTTAAAATGACAGGATTTAAAGGGAAGCATGTGCTCTTGTTCTTACAGAATATACTGTGTCATTTCTAGGATCCAATCCTAAAAAGTTTTCTTATTTAGATACTCAGACCTGGGGGGTCTTTTTCCCAGTTTTTTTCTGTTTCTGCCATGGTTATAATGGATATGATCTTCAGGACGTGTAAACATTTCTTTAGTGATCAGTCTTGGAGGAGAATTGTTCATTTGATTTTCTATTTTTGGTATTTGAATCAGTCCCTGACTATCATTTTTGGCAATTTTAATGTTCTTTAGAGAGAGATTTGCATCTAATTATATGTAAATAAAAAATGGGAACTTTGCTTATGTTGTGGCACTTTTATGCCTTCACTTGCTTATCCTCTCCATTGTTATTTTTGCCTTCAGAAGATAATACTTCAGGAAAAGTAGTTGATTATCTCAGGCCTTTCTACCCCTTCACTCCATCCTCAGCCACACCGACCTCCCCTTGGCTATTGGAAATAGCATATTGAGGAGGAAGTCTCTTCACTGCCTTTTTCCCCCCAAAGCTGCTAATGAGAAGATCAGAAGCAGCTCTCTTCTTATTTGCCCTTCTCTGTTAGAGGTCCTGTAACTTCTGCTTTTACAGTGGAGATGAGCTTAGTTAGTAATCTATATAAATCACCTTATTCATCACTGCTGTGTGTATGTTGTGTGAGGCAAAGCGCCGAGTGTCCTGAGGTACAGTTATCTGTGCCTTAAAAAAAGTTATCTGGACTAAGTCACAAGGAGGGTTTTGATATCTTGAATATTTTTCTGTATGATCTCAAGTGTTGCTCGTTATCGCTCATTAACGCTGCCAGACATCACAAAATTTGGATCTGAACTGTCTTACAGTTTTTCCCGTCGGGCTTTAGTGAGTCTTTTGCTATTTTTGCTGTACTTGCTGCTGTGATGGTGAACTCCAGCAGAGAAAATGATTTGGTGTTGTCCTTAGAAGTTTAAGTTAGATAAGAAAATAATCTCTCTCAGAAATTACAGCTTTTATGGTTATTGAGATGCATTTGAAAATGGTATTTGACTGATCCTCAGAAACAGAAATCTGAAAAGGCAAAATAAAGCAATTGTTTATTTACTTAAAATACTGGATTTTATTTTTTTTATTTTTTTAGGGAAGGAAAAGGTTCTACTTCTGTATTCTTGAGTATTTGGCTTCAGTGAGATGGAAAGTAATAAATTCCCACCAGTTAGCCCAGTATTCTCATCATCTTTGAAAATCACAGTTCAGCAGGGACGGCGGCTGACATTTACGGCTCCTTTTTGATTTGGAGATGTTTGTTAGCTGTCAGACTAACACTCTGTTCGATATATTTATATACAGAAATATATCTATATTTTTTTAGATGTTTATTATTTTATTCTCAGGCATCTAGTAATTATTTATATGGTAGAGACAGATTGACTCTGTGGCTCAGGCTGTCTGAGGGTCAGTATCAGACATCTTCCAGGCATCATTATAGACAGATCTGAAACATCTTTGTTTGATGTTTAAGAAACACGCTGTAAATCATGAAACAAAGTCCACCGTAAATCAAAACATAATCCATGGAAGAACTTAGCTTGTAGGAGTATAGTACTACTTGTCAGACTTTGATCTTGCCAGATGCATTTGTACCTTGAGGTGTTAGACTTCTCTGCTGATTGCTGTTTTAACTTGCTGTTTAAATAAGCTCTGGTTTCTGGGCTTCCTCAGCCTGGCAACTGCCAGCAGATGTGTACACCATGAAATCAGTTTGCTTTATGATTCTTTTGCTACTTTTCTCTTACCGTTGGAAAAATTCAGAGTGCAGTAAAAGCTAGTACAGGTGAGAGGAAGAGGAGTGCAGCAACTTTTCAGCTTCATACTGTCTTCCATATTGCACCAAACAAGTCAAAGCATATCAGACTCTTAGCAGAGGTATCACTTGAAAGCAGTGAGTGCACAGAGTCAAAACTGTTGTGTTGTCGGTTACTAGGTACAGTCAAAACAAACCTTTCAGAGGCACCAGAAAATCCGGACACAGATCTTGGAGCAGGAAGAGAATCTCAGACAAGCTAAATCCTTGGCTACTTCTTTGTCTGCTGACAAGATTGTGTTTTGAGACGCGTCTTCCTCATAGAAAGAACTTGAAGCCTGGAGCTCACTGAGTTCTCTCTCCAGCAGATGGAGCACCGGTTCATTTACTAACAGCAAATGGTTACAGGGGAAAAAAATAAACCTCTCTAGCTCAGTTTATGAGGATGACAGCTGTGTGCCTGGCTGCATTGTGAGGCTGAGACAGGAGTACAGCATATGTCATTCTGAGGGACCTTTGTAGCCATGAAGTACCTATATTGACGGTTGTATTCGATCTCTCATACTGGCTTCATCTTCACCTTGACGAGCATAAATAGCAAAGCAGTAAGAAGAGTATCCAGGCAAGGCCAAAAGCTTTTCATCTCAGCTGTTAGGATTTGAGTACCTATTACCCTTTGAAAAAAATCTGGGATTCTACATCCTGAAAACCTCCAACACTTAAGCTATGAATTTTTCATGAAATTTCGTTCAAACTGGGTCATATTTTTGTGAAGATGAAAATAAAGAATTTTAAACATGAGGATTCTCACTGAGCAATACTTTGTCAGAAGGGAACTTTTCATCTTCGTCTTCCTCCTCTTATCAGTAGGAACTTTATTCCTTTAAATATCTCTGGTTCCTTGGGTGTTTTATTTACTAAAGAGCCTTTGCAAGTAAAAGTTCTCTGGGGAAGGGAAGACACAAAAAACTTGAAGTTGTCCAGAAGCATCAGTATAGGTACCTAATCCATATATAAACAGGAATTTTGACTGCACTGTTGAAGAGTGATCACTTAATGAACATTATTCGACATCTTAGTGTAGAGACAGTCAACAACACATGAGTGCTTAGGGCTTCCTCCCTCGCTGGTAACCTCATTACCTAACCAGAGCTTGTTAGACCTGTGCTAGATTCTGCCCGAGCAAGTCTCCATATGCAGCTTCTTTATACTTAGGATAAACAATAGTAACTTTCTTTTGAAGCATGACCTGGTATTGATCAAAGAGCCAGGCTCATCATACGCTCCCATCTTGTATCCAGAAGATGTTTAATGGGAATTCATGTCTCTAGCGTTTTCTTTTTCTAAGGTCATATTCCTTCAGAGTTCACTGGAAATTATGGATCCACATTCCTTCCAGGTGCTATTTATAACTAACTGGGCAGAAGGAAAGCTCTTAGAGAGGCATTGGCAGCCTCTTCACTGTAAAAAAATCACACCCTTTTATCTCTTTAGCCTCTTTTATCAGCAGTCTCTGTTATCTACTGCCTTGGCCTCTCCAGAACCTTTATCAGAACTCTAACTGCAATGGCATGAAAGAAAAAGGATGTTCTGCCAATGTAAGGCACGTGGCAATTAATGACCACTAATATATTCTTTGTTCAGGTTTATCATTGGGAAATATCAGTGAAGTGGGTGAGAGTGGTGACTTTTTATTTCTCTTTTACAGTAATCTATAAAGCATTATCTAGACTAAGTGTTAAGGGAAGAAATTAAAGCATTTCAGATTGGGTAAAACATTTTAGAAATCCTAGCCCTTGAAAACAGTTCTTTTATTCATTGTTAACTATTGGGGAACTATTTTCTGTAGAACAGCTACTTGTCTGGAACTTTCACGTTGAGCTACACAGCTTGTTCTTGACATACAGTAGTTCTTGACATGTAGTCCTTTCTTGACATGTTCTTGACATGTAGTCCTTTCCAGGATTAACTGAAGGAAAGCTGCTTCTGCAATTTATAGGCATTATTCTAATATCTAGTCTAGTTTATTTTTACTTGGATGGAGCTTGTTCTCTCTTCCATTCCCACTTTGTCAACTGACTCCAGTAAACCTGGTGAATAATTAACTTCTCTCATTAAGGTGTGAGGCATTAATGGAATGGTCCTTTTGCCATGTGATCTTAAAGAATTGAGGTAATTTCTGGAAACTACCATGGGAGATTAAAAATAACAAGTAACGCATTCTCCTTTGTTTCTTTACAAATTATGAAGTTAGTATGGGAGTCTCTAGGCAACCACTGTGTGTTTGATGATTATAAGAACAAAGATCAAAAGAAGTAAATCAGTTTTTCTTGAAGATGCCTTTCACTTTTCTGCAATTCAGCAATGTGAAAGCAACATCTATCAACTCAAAAGAAATGTACCGTGTCCTGCAGGAGCCATGGTGAAAGTTCTGCCCTTCTTTTGTATTGGCAAGTTGAGTATTTTGTGGAACAGATCCATAACATATGTTTATGAAGTCTAAAAAGAAATGAAAGCGAGTAGTTCACGCAGTAGTCAAAATGAGAGAACACAAGCATTGTTCTATCTGTTTTCTGGGAAGTGAGAATTTGACAGCAGTTACTTGCAGAGATTTATTTTCCTACTGTGGGCTGGTGCCAGATTCTGGGCTAAACTTCCATCTTATTTTCTAAGGAGCTGGAAGTTTTATTTCACATTTCAAGATTTGCTTAGCTGCAGTTTGCAAACTCATGCTTGAGGCGTGGTATGTGCGGCTTGAAGTAAGTGCTGTGGGAAGCTGGAGGTTTGCAGGGTGCTGTTGTGTGGCAGGTTAACTCCTCTTATAGATCTGTGTTAACTTGGGGTTTGGTACTTTTTTTAGGAAGCAAGATCTAAGAAAAACAACTTACTGTTAAAATCATGTCTGACAACACTCATTTCAAACATCCAAGCCTTTAACTGTGGGTTATTTTAGAGTTCCTTCTAATAGGGTAATTTTATGTGGTTGTAGAGTCGAATTTGGAGAAAAGTTTTAGGGAGTGATAATATCTCTTCTAAAACCAGTCAATATAGCTGGAAAACACAGATAAGAGTTGACATAGAGTTGTTTCATCAAATCTAGCAAAGCAGGAGTGACCTTCAAGCTAAAGGCGTATTTGAACAGTTTCCCAGTTTAGCTAATTGTACTCTCTGATGGCTGTAGGTGAAGCGTATATATGCAAAAGTAGTTCTGTAGCATGTGAATACTATCTCATTTTAAAAAACTGAAATAAGCCTTAGCTGCTTTCCAGGAGGCATGGCAAACAGGCTGGTTTTTAATGAATAAAGCACATGTGAAAACTGCCTTTATGGAAATGATTTGCTGAACTTTATCTCTTTGGGCCCATGCTCTGTAATTCCATTAGCAGAATATCTTTGTTGGCAAAACATTACTGTGTTTTTGCTTTTAGTTGGAAAGTTACACAATTAAAACCAGAAACTTTAGAAATTGATTTGTTTTGCATCTTCTGCAGAGTTTTCATATGAGATAGTTAAAATACCGAATGCTATAAAGTAGAACTCGAGGATTAGGTAGTGTTGTATTTATTCATCTTCTTTGCACACTTTCTGTGTATATCATTTCACACTTTATACAGCAGATACAGTTGGGTTTTTAAACCTAGATGATGTTCTTTGTTGTATCGTGACTTTTGATCTTGAAGGAACCAGCACGGTGATGTTTCTTTGCAACGAAACCCCTAACAGCTTTCAGTTTTTACATCACTGGACCCAGCGTTGGCCATAATTTGCAGAGCAGTTCACTGTACAGCTCATGACTATACCCAACATTTCTGCCATGTGGCTATGTAGAAGTTTTCCTACTAGTGGGATCAAATTTGACATTATGCCATTTCTTTTAAAAAATACAGAAATTGCCAGAATTGGTCTTGATTACACCTTTTGCCAACAGTCTCATCGAATTAGATGTTCAGGTACCTCCAGAGGCTGCGTGAGTGATGATTTAGGTTTCTGTCTTCTCATTTTGTTCCTCGGGGCTTTGTTTAGCATTTGGTGGTGCTTGTTTTCTGGTACATGTCCCTGGCATCGGGCGGTGTTACCAAAGGTCACTAGTGACAGGTATATGTTTAGACAAAAGGAAGTTAAAAAAACATCTTACAAGGGCAAAAAAGTAGCAGCTAACATGGAGATGGGATCTGGGCAGTAGGTTCTGTCTAGATGTGCCCTTGAGTGACGAGCTTTTTCTGAAAGACAGTAATGGGAGAGTCTGTGGGAAGTGAGTCTCAGCTAGTAAAGGGTTTTGTCTCCTATGTAAATTTTCAAAAATTCCATAAAACTCTTTGAATAGGGATGAAGAGGTAGCAAGCTCTGTGTAGCACAAATACGGGCACTATAAATGGAAAATGATGGTAAAAAACTCATCAGTAAACTAATCTTCGGAATGAATTTTCCTGTATTGTGTATGTTATCTGACATCAGGCAGCAGAGCGTGAAAAATAAATCTGCGGCTTCAAATCTATTTGACAGTGATTAGAATTTTTCACTGTGAGAAGGAAAAATAGAAATCTGTAAAAAGGATAAATAACTGAGTTTTTGCTGCCCTCACTTTCGAACAGCGGGCTGTGCATCGTGACTCGAAGGCCATGGCTTTTGCTTTGGAATCAGTGGAGCTGCATCCTACCTCCAGCTTTGCTGGGCTCTAGTGATAGCCACATACACAGACTGTCCAGGTGTCTGGGGAAGAAGGTCAGGAGACAAAGAGTCTGGCAAGCAGTTAAAATGCACAGATGGCAGTTTTCTTCCAAAGCATGTGAAGAGCCCAAGTAGCAGGACCTGTCTCTGACAGTGGGGGAGTAAAAGGTAGAAAGCAGCTAAGGTCAAAGAGACCTGGAAATAAGAGTTTGGTCCTTGGGAAGAGCAGAAAGGGAGTAACATCATGTGAAAATTACTGAAAAGATGAATTTTCACAGCTCTGGAAACAGATTTGATACTACAGGAAACAAAAAAAACCCCACTAAGTTTGTAGTTGTTAGGAATAAACACAAAGAACAAAAAGATAATACTTTCATAAGTCCATCAGTAGTAAAAGGAAG
>JAVSBS010001780.1:57296-104037 GCA_033124195.1 Coracias cyanogaster
AGATAATACTTTCATAAGTCCATCAGTAGTAACAGGAAGGCCAGTGGAACTGGGCTGATGTTCAACAGGGTGAACCGTTGATAGGTGGCATCAGGAATGCTTTAAATGCCTCTTCCCATCACCTGTGAAGTAATGATTGGCTTAGAACAGTCAGTGAGTTAGAGTGTTTAAGGAAATAAAATGTCTGCAGTTGTCTGGAAAGGATGAAGCTCATAGTAGACTACATTGCGGATGGGTTGGAGCAGTCTGACCCGCCGGCGTTCTGTCACAGGGTGAGAACTAGAAAACAGAAAATAAACAACTGATGTTAAAGGGTGAGAAAGGAGAAGCTGAGGAATTACAGATCAGTCAGAGTAATCTGCTAGAATGATACTGGAAAAAAGAACCACGGCAGCTATTTCTGTACATTGAGAACTGTGCAAGAGAGACATACAGAGACAACAAGGGTATGGGGAGAGCAGGTCCTGCCAAAGGAGAGCAGTTCCCGTCAGCAGCACGACAGGCACTGCCAAATGGGAGGGAAAATCATGTCCTAGAAGTCAACTTTGTACAGCTTTTGACAGCGCCGTGGAAGACTTTCTCATGATGGATGTGTTGTGGTGTAAATAAGTGGGAAGTATAAGATGAAACTATTGTAAGAAGTGTCATAGCTGCTGGTGAAGATGTAGACAGGGAGTAGCTATCAGGCCTTCCTGGCAGAATGGCAGTGTTGAGAGTGAGGGTGTAGATTTGTACTCTTTGATATTTGCGTCAGTCTTTTGGCTATAAACAACAGCCCTCATTAAAGCTTTGAATGGTACCGATGGCAGAAGAGTGCAAGGCAACAGAGAGGCAAAATAATGATAGGGAATAGTGACAAAATCGTGTAATCGAGTAAGAAAGACAGAAAAGGGATAAGTTCTTGATTTTGGCCAGAGCAGCTCCATACAGAGATACGGTTACATGAGTATCACACTGCAAAAATGGATCTGGAGTTGGTCACAGAGTAAACCAGATTAATGGTGTCAACACTGTTGAAAAGAGGACAGACATGAGTGATAAAAAGTGTGACTTCCCGCGAGGCACTGCTGGTGAGGCCGCTGAATATTGGGTCCAGTCTGGGGTCCTGTGCCTTCAGGAGGAAGGGACCCAGCTGGAGGAAGCACAGAGGAATGCAACAGGAGTGACCCGAGATCTTGAAAACAGGCCTTGAAATGAGTGAAGGAACTGGAGCTGCTGAGTTGAAGGAAGACTGGGATTAGAAATGCAGAAATACCTAAATGACTGCTGCAGGGGAGAAAATGATACGTTCTGTATGCCTGTGATGGATCAGATAAGAAATAATGGGCTTAAATTTCTACAAGGAAGATTAAGGTTAGACATTAGGAAAAATGTGCAAGTATGAAAGCTGTCTTAAAAAGTGAGATAGAGTACTTGGGGATGTGCGGTCTGCGTTGCTGAAGGGCTTCCTTGCTGGGCTGGATAAGTGTCACCGTGTGTGGATCAGAAATAGGTCCTTCGATCAGATGAGTGGTCTGCATCACCCTCTCCAATCCCCCTTTTTAGTCTTCAGATATCTCTAAGAATTTCAGATTTATCGGACACCTGCCCTGTCGAGGTTGCTACAAGATGAGGCACGTGGAGAGGAAGAGACGCTCAGCCAGCACAGGCTGGACTGGAAGCTCTGCATTATTTGGCCCCCAAATTTTGGTGTGGGCTTTTGACTCTTCCTTAGGGTTCTGCATTGCCTTCCTGTGTACCCCTGTCCAGTAAAACCAGTCCCCTTGATTTGGTTCCCTTTATAAGCACCTCCCTCTGCAAATTGATTATGGAAAGTTTGTTAATAGTTAGAAAAATACAAGGAATACGAGAATGTATCTTTCGTTCTCTTCAGTTTTGACACATGATTTTAACTGGTGGGTATTTGAACCATATATTGGTGGTATTAAAGGAATTTAATAAACCACAACAATACCTTTACTTCAAATATTGCAAAACCGACCCTCAAGATGAGTTTCTGGTTGCATTTGATACAGTTTTCTAATGGAAACAAAACCAAACAGGTTTTATTTTCTTTCATCTTATGTTTAAAATAAGGTTAAACCCATCCAGTATTCATAGACTATTGCAAAAGAACAGAAAAATAACTGTCTTCAGAAGGAAACCAACTATTTTCAGGAGTCCTTCAGTGGAACAGTTCTGGAGCCAAGAATAGCAGCAGCGATTGTGCTTTGGTAGTGAAGTGGCAGCAATCCTGAGAACGCAGCCAGACCTTTAAAGAGACATCGGCTGTGTGCGATCCAGTGCAGAAGGGTGGAACTGCTCAGATGAGCACCTGACAAGAATCGAAACAGCAAATTTCAAACGTGCTCCATTTACTGCCTTGATTAATATGTATTTGGGGCAGGGAGGAGGAGGAGGAAGAGCAAGGAAGGGAGAAGGGGAAATAATTGTGAATAAGTGCATCGGACGTGGTGGAAGTTTGCGTGTAAATTATTCTTTGGCGTTGTATATCTGCGTTGATAAAAGTACTCTGTGTGTTCTCAGGATTTGCGGTGGTATTTAGGTCCTGAGCACATTAAGCTGCCCCCGCTTCTGTTCGCACGGGCTGTGCTCATGTCTTAAAGAGAACCAGCGCTCTCCAGCCTGTGGTTGGTCCAAGATGGTCATTCCCTGCTTCTGCCGGAGCCCCGAGCGGCGCTGCATTGTCTGGGGCAGCTCCCTGCGTTTATAAACAACATGCCTTTGATTAACACGCTCTCGTGTTTGCCACTTGGATCTTTTTTAGATAGAGGCAGGGAAGTCATTAAGGGCTTGGCAGTGCGCCAATATACAGCTGGGACTCGGTCTGCGGCTCCCTGCCAAGCGGTGGGAGCTGCTGCTGCTGGGGCGGGCAGGGGACAGGGAGCGGGAGCTGCTGTTGGGACAGGCAGGAGGATGGCGGGCAGGAGCTGGGGCAGCCGGGAGCTGGGGCTGGGGCGGGCGAGAGGACGTGGGGCAGGAGCTGGGGTTGGGGCAGGAGCTGGGTCTGGGGCAGGCAGGAGGATGTTGGGCAGGAGCTGTCCGTGCAGGCAGTCCGTCGGTCTGTCCGTCTGTCGGCAGCACCCACGTCTTCTCTTGGCTGACTTTCAAAAAAGCAGGAGAAAAGCAGCTAGGGTGCTAATTGTAGCTGGGTCCTGAAGTGAAAATGTTTTGTGACAGTTGAAAGAATTTAAAGAGGAAGGAAGATCGGTTTAGTGTCAGCTGCAATTAGATAATCAAAGCTTAAAAATCCTACTCTGTTGATACCTTCACCTAGAGTTAAGGAGCGGAGCGAGGGGAAGGGGGAGGAGGGCTGTGCGTGGAAAGGGCATTTCCATAGCCAGTGCAGCCGAGGCCCGACCGAGCTCGCAGGTTGTCTGGGCGCACGCTTGCACAGAGAGATTTTCTTGGCAGCTCTACAGGATGAGGCTCACACTGTACACAGCCGACATATTGAAGCCGAGAGCCCTGGAGAACGTAGATGCAGGAGTAGAAACAGCTCTGCACACAATGTAGCGTCTCCTAGGATGGTTGGGCGGCTCCTTTCTTCAGGTATTTCATTACCCATCAGCCCTTTTTTTAGAGCCAAAAAACCCCAGAACGTAACCCTAACCCTGAGAAAATAGCATCTGCTTCTGTTAAATCAATTTATTACATAACATTTCAGAGAGAGAGAGCAGCAGCGCAGCGTCCTAAGCTTTTGGCTGCGTTTCAGGTTTGATAAAATGGCGTCTTCGCAGTGAGCTGCTTGCTAAAGATATGTTACACTGAGCAGAAAAATGCAATTATTTGCTGTTTTCTACTGCTGCTTTTGTTTTGGAGAGGTAGCGTTTAGTGCAGTCTCTACTAATAATGAGAAATGTTGATTTTTGCTTGTTTTCTTAATGCATTTAAAAGCGTTAAGCATCAGGGGAAGGAACTACATGTTAATGTCGTAGTGCAGAAATTAAAGCAGGATAACAGGCGTTCCCACTTGTGTACTTAACTATGGTTTAGTTTTAAAATAAATAAAGCTGCGTTATTCGGTGCTTCCATCTCTTCTCTGTCATTCCACATTACGTATGCGGTTCAAGATTTCAGCTTCCTCGCATCTATGAGACTTGTTGTGAATTAGCTTTGTAAGTGGCTTCACATAGATGACAGTTTTCATATTTCTCAGCGTATGCATAGAGCTGGGTGTAGCAGGTAACCTGGAATATTTGCACTGCAGTTCCCCAATTTTCTACTTTATTTTGTTCTACAGAATATATCCTTGTATCATCTTTTCCTTTTCTCTTATGAAGTTAGGCTACATTTGATTTATTTAGCACTTTAAATGTTTCTGAGAATTCCTATTTAATTTAGATATAGATAAAAATAACGGATACTCTGCTAAAGACCTGCTCATGTTGAATTGAACACTCTTTTTTTTTTTTTTTTCCTTTTTTTTGGGGGGGTGAAGTAATTTGCCTTTTTTTCTCAACTTCCTACTTGAAATCGGTAACCTTTGTGTGACAAGTAAAAGCCCAGGTAGGACTGTCACTGGCCTTTGGGATTTTTCTCTATTCTGCATGTCAAAGCAAAGAACAACGTCTGTAATGTGGCCTTTGGGCAGGAGAGGACAAGCCAATGAATCTGATTGTTGTTACGCTAACTAACGTGAATTGAAAAATAAAACTAGTAATAAGAGGGAGCCGCTATTAGATCTGACTTAAAATTAGATCAGCAAAACTCGTTAATAACGTAAAAGTTTATCCCAGGCGTTGCCATTTTGCACCCTCTCCATATGTGGGGTCCTGAATCAGCTGAATATTGTATTCTAGTTGAGGATGCATAATTTTACTGCACAGCATTTGAACTTATTGCTGTAATAGAAGTTAGGAAGATGCAGTTATTGAATATAATAATATTATTGTAAATGACATTTTCAGAGGTGAAGTTTCAGCAAATGGCTTGGGCACGCAAAGTATTTTGCTTTTCTAACAAGTGCGTTCAACAGCGTCTCCTATTTCACTCTACTCATCTTTTACATCTGTAAACATCGAACTGATTTTGCAACCAATTATTCATATTGATTATCAAACACAACCAAAAATGTTTTCTATCTTTCATAAATCCCACATTGAAGTTGGTAACGTATGGTAGGTACAGTATGTAATAACACCAGTAATCTCCTCCAACGCCATTGAAGATATTATTTCAAAACAAACCAAACCCTTTATGCTTATTGGTAATACTGATCAAAGCTGTGCACTTTCCGGGTGACGTACGTGATTGCCTTCTAACAGAAGTTGTATGTTTGCTCCAAACAAATTTGAGCTGTTACCCTCAGATTAATTTTCCCATCCAGATTGTTGGAAATGTTGTTAATAAAGGGAACCGTACTTTATAAAAGATGCATAATTAAAATTTTCAAATTCAAGGTATTAATTTAAAAATCAGTTTTACTTTGTGGTCTACCAGCACTAGGCTTTGCCAGCACAAAATACCTGAGGTTCCTGTTCCTTGTGCTTTATTTAAAATCTTTGCTTAATTCACAAAGGATAGAAATGCTTCTGCTGGACTGCGATGCTTTTATTTCTGATCTTTGCATAAAGAGGAACTGATTCTTAAGATTTTTTTTTTTTCTAAATGGATTTCCCATTTCAGTCTTAACAGCTTTGAAAATAAAAGGAAATACTGGCAATTTCTATGACGAGCTAGTTTCCTGCAAAGTTGGAGGAAATCTGTGTGTTCAAAAAAAACAACCCCAAAGAAACAAAAAAAATTCTCTAGATTCATTCATAAAATATTTTGCTTTCATTGTTTTCCCCAAATGTTTAAAATCCTTATGGATTAAGTAGAACTGTGCTACTACTTATTTGATTTATAGGAACGAACTCCCTTTAGCCTGCAAAAAATGGAAAAATGTCTTGGTTATTTTCTTCTAGAGCCGAGAATATAAAAATTATTCTGTTCTCAAACGGTTCCGTTTGTCCGACAGCAAGGTCAGTGTTTGCAGCTTTCTGTTCACTTGTGAGCGTCTTTTTTCATTCCTTTGATCCGTCCTGTTTCTTACAAGCTTTACGGCAGCTGCCTTTGGTATTAGAACCAACTGTTCCCCATAGTGTTTGGACACTATCAAGTTACGGCACATCTCTGCTTTTTTGCGCCTTTTTGATGGAATCTGTGACTTGTGGAAGGTCCCAGCGTGGAAGCGCTGCCTGCAGAGCAGGGCAGGCCCGCGCAGGCCCGCTGCTGCGCGGGGAGGGACTCGCTGATTTTGTGTCACCTACACGGAATTATTGTAATCCCTATCAAAGCAACCACTTCCAGATTAGTCAGTGGTTATTGCTGAGGGCATAACCTGAATCTCAGTCAGAGGAACTGTGCTGATGGTACACGCAAGGGAGTAACGTTGGAGTTGCAAACCCTTGACAGGCGAAGCGGCTTGAGCTGCGTGTGCGTTGCTTCCAAGCCGAACACACTTGGTTTGGTGCTGTCTGGAGTAGGTGGGTTTATCCAGGTTGAAGCACTGGGCCATTTTCTACGTTCAATATGGACATCTCTTGGGTTTTATAGTTCTTCCCCCTTGTAGTTTTTTGTTCTATTTGTTTCTCTGACTGCTCTTCAAAATCCTGGTATCGTACTGATTGAGCCATTCTGCTCCCTCCTCTCAGGAGTCTTCCTGAGATGTTATGTCATCTTCCTCTTCCATTCCCACCCTACTTCTTTGTTTTCTGTCTCCTCAGTGCTCTCAAGCTTGAGCATTGCTTTAACCACCACCTTTGGATGAGAAGACAAAAAAAAAAGAAACGACTAAACAATCAGCTCTCTTCCATCTCATCTCATTGGTCTTGGTGCCATTTTTGTGAATACTGAGACGTCTTGCACTGTGCTCTTGATCCTTCTTCACAAACCTGCCCTGCGCAGACGCCTTGGGCAGTGCCGTCGTTCTCCGAGGCACTTGCACGTGTAACTTAGGTTTCGGCTTTGATAAGACCTTTTTCTTGGAACAGTGTATTTATTTCAAGCCACTTTAAAATCTTTCTGTCATGTCTGAAATGCAGTGCCAAATCTCACCACCCACAGTGTTGAAAAAAATCTCACATAACTCCTCTTATCTGATTCCTTGGTTGCCTCAACTTCTTATCTTCTGGCCTGGACTGCTGCTGCTTTTTTGCCTTTGTCATTCCTACTCTGCCTAGAACGCTGCTTGGCTCCGTTTTCTGACCCCGTCAACCCTTTTAAAGTCATTTCACAGACTTCTTTCCCTTCCGAGCCTTATCTGGGATTCTAGTCTCCATTTAACACCTGTGCAGCAAACTTAGATTATCAGGTAAATTTTCAACCTTCTTCCTTAGCTCTCTAATATAACCAGTTGGCTTTATCCAGGACTAGCGTGATGCTTTCTTCCTTTCTGGCCATTGCATGTAGGGGAGAGAATCCAGGTAAATCCACGTGGCTCTTTTTATCTTCTGGATTTGTCATACACATGTCAATTAACTCATTCTGTTGAATGCTGGGCTTTTCTGGCCTTATGAGAAGACAGGTGATGAGCTAAGACTGTTTTCCACTCCTTTAACATTCATATTTTTGCTTCGATTGGTTTAAATTAAAAAATAATAATAATAATAAGGATGAAATCTGTCCTGGTCTATTTGTGTTCTTTCTCCATCTTGATAAATCTTCATGAGGTAACTAAGTAATCACTCACCTTTCTTGAAAAAGCTCCAGGTGAAATGTGTGACTAAGAAGACTTTGTTGGAGAGAGCGAGCTTTATTTATTCTTGGAACATTTTTTTTTCAGTATTAGAACACCTCTAATTGGAGGCAGTTAGAGGAGCTAATCACACCAAAATATTTGTGATTTAAATTAAGGCATATTAGGCACCCACTGTTAACAGCTTATTTGGGAGATACCTTCCCCATAAAATATTCTTCCTATTGAAGGTCATGTTTCTGCAGATTTACAAGTACAAATTTTGATGTCAATTATTTTTAACTGAGGTACGTGGTGTTTTCTCCCTTAGACAGCTTAGAGGAACCGTTCTGCAGATGGTCTCATACATATCCCCAGGATCAGACTGAAATACTTACTGTAAAACTCCCATCAAAAGAAATGAAAAGGAGTAATCTGTACTAGAAATCTCGTGGAGAGTAATCGGGATGGAAAGCACGTGCTAAAACTTGAACTAAGCTTCAACTTTTAGCATGAGAAGCGTTGTGTCTTCCGGTTTAACTTTGTACCCTAGCAAGCAATGAGATGCTCAAGAGCGTTGGTTTATTTTTTTGGATTGGTGCCTGTGATTGAGGGTGTGAGCGGTGCTCTGAAAAGCCTGTCTGCTGAGTCCCTGTACAACAGCACTGGTTTGCACTGGTCTGGGGGGAAACTGGACTGTATGTCCCAGCGCCATTGTAAATCCTTCAAGAGAAAGTTTCTTCACAAAACTGTTTGTTCTTTAGAAATGCCCAAATTCTCTGCTAAAATGTAAGTTACAGTGGTGGTGTGTAAACGTGTAATTTACACTGAATCCAGTGGCTGTCTGGATTTGGTCCTTTGTTACAGGAAGGGTTGAGAACTGAAATGCAATATGAGTTTGGTGTATTGAATGTGGGGGGGGTGTGTGTATGCAGTATCTAAATGGCAGGCAGACATTTTATGTTTTTTATTGGATGCTCGCTCTTTGTGTTTCTTTGGACAATGAGAATTGAGTAAATAAATGCTAAGAGCCTGCTAGATACTCTGTTTTTTTCCCAAATTTTCCTACTAGGTTTTTCACTTAGTGTATTTACTATGCTTATTTATTGCCTGCTTATTATTTTTACTGGTGTACTAAGGGATACAAAACACTTTTGTTGCCCTACTCTAAAACTGAATTGTACCATTTGCCAGATTAAAAAAAAAAACCTAAATATAATCATCGTGCTTTATTGTAGTGAGGAAAATTGCTGTATTATGTTAGAGAATGTACTCAAATTTTAGCAGAATGCGGTGTCATAAAATAGTAGTCAATGGAGGGCTTTTGCAGTGCTTGAACAGTGGACTCATTTTTAACCTTGTTGGATCCTTTCAGATCTCAGCCACAGTGGATTGGGCGACCATTATGAGAATTCCCACTGGGGACAGCAGCCCGCTTTCCGGAGTGAAGGCAACTGCAGCTGGGATAAAGTGATAATAGACAGGACTGACAAGGAAGCGTGGCCTTCCATTACCGGAGCTGAGACTGAGTCTGCCTCAGAATGTACTACAGACACTGACTCTGCCTCCAACTGTGGCTCAGAGAACAGTAGCATGGCTACAGGGAGTGCCCAAGGCAACTTCACTGGACATACAAAGAAAACTAATGGCAATAATGGCGCCAACGGAGCACTCGTCCAAAGCACTTCTAACCAGAGTGCCCTTGGAGCTGGCGGAGCAAACAGTAACAGCAACTCGGCCAGAGTGTGGGGTGTGGCTGCGGGCTCCAGCTCTGGCCTAGCTCACTGCTCTGCCAGTGGCGGGGATGGAAAGATGGACAACATGATGGGAGATGGTAGAAGTCAGAACTGCTGGGGTGCTTCCAACTCAAATGCTGGCATTAATCTTAACCTTAACCCTAATGCCAATCCAGCTGCCTGGCCTGTACTTGGACATGAAGGAACTGTGGGAGCAGGCAACCCTTCCAGTATTTGCAGTCCAGTCAGTGCCATAGGTCAGAACATGGGCAACCAGAATGGGAACCCAACAGGCACCTTAGGTGCTTGGGGAAACTTGCTGCCGCAAGAGAGCACAGAACCACAAACGTCCACTTCTCAGAATGTGTCTTTCAGCGTACAACCTCAGAACCTTAACACTGATGGACCAAATAACACTAACCCCATGAACTCTTCACCAAACCCTATCAATGCAATGCAGACAAATGGACTGCCGAACTGGGGGATGGCTGTTGGTATGGGGGCCATCATCCCGCCCCACCTGCAAGGCCTTCCTGGTGCTAACGGAACATCAGTTTCTCAAGTCAGCGGGGGCAGTGGTGAAGGAATGGGCAGTTCAGTGTGGGGGATGTCCCCAGGTAATCCTGCCACAGGAAACAGCAATTCTGGGTTCAGTCAGGGGAATGGAGACACTGTGAACTCAGCATTAAGTGCTAAACAAAATGGATCCAGCAGCGCTGTGCAAAAGGAAGGAAACGGAGCGAGCGCTTGGGATTCGGGACCTCCTTCTGGTCCTGGGGTACTAGCGTGGGGCAGGGGCGGTGGCAACAGCGGTGTTGGTAGTATGCATTCTGGAGCTTGGGGCCACCCCAACCGTAACACCAGTAACGGTGTGAACGGTGACTGGGGCAAGCCCCCAAACCAGCATTCCAATAGCGACATCAATGGGAAAGGATCAACAGGGTGGGACAGCTCTAGTGTTACCAGTCCGAATCCTGCCATGCAGCAGGGCAGCGAACAAATAAACTCTTGGGCCAAAGCTGCAGCATCTGGCACCACAGCTAGCGAAGGAAGTAACGAGAGCGGTGGGAGTCAAAATGAAGGCAATTCTGGGAGGGAGGGGGCTGGAGAGGGCAGGAGGAGAGACAAAGGGATGATAGACCAAGGGCAAGTTCAGTTGCCAAGAAATGACCTTGACCCCAGGGTCCTGTCCAATACGGGGTGGGGACAGACCCCTGTAAAGCAAAACACTGCCTGGGAATTTGAAGAGTCCCCAAGGTCTGAACGAAAGAATGATAATGGAACAGAGGCCTGGGGTTGTGCAGCTACTCAATCTTCAAACTCAGGGGGGAAGAACGATGGGTCCATCATGAACAGTACAAATACCTCTTCAGTATCTGGGTGGGTCAACTCTCCACCGGCAGCTGTTCCAACAAATACAGGTTGGGGAGACAATAACAACAAAGCACCAAATGGCCCAGGGGGATGGGGAGAGTCAGCAAGCTCTACTACTGTTAATAATGCTGCTGCTGCCAAAAGCGGCCACGCTTGGAGTGGCACCGCGAATCAGGAGGACAAATCACCTACCTGGGGTGAACCTCAGAAACCCAAATCTCAAAACTGGGGAGATGGACAGAAATCAAATCCAAGCTGGACTTCAGGAGGTGGAGATTGGACAGATTCATCATCTGTTCCTGGACACTTGGGTGATGGGAAGAAGAATGGATCTGGATGGGATTCTGACAATAGATCAGGGTCTGGTTGGAACGATTCCACAAGGTCTGGGACCAGCGGGTGGGGAAATGGCACAAACAGCAAGGCTAATACAGGTACAAGTTGGGGGGAGTCTTTAAAGCCAGGCCCCCAACAAAATTGGGCTAACAAACCCCAGGACAACAATGTGAGTAACTGGGGAGGAGCTGCTTCAGTAAAACAGACGGGGTCAGGGTGGGTTGGTGGGCCAGTGCCAGCCAAACAAAAAGAGAACTGTGAGGCAACTGGCTGGGAAGAGCCATCTCCACCGTCCATTCGCCGCAAGATGGAAATCGATGATGGTACCTCAGCTTGGGGCGACCCAAATTACAACAACAACAAGACTGTAAACATGTGGGATAGAAATAATCCTATAATTCAGAGCAGTACCACAACCAACACCACCACCACTAGCACCATTATCAACACAAACATGGTTGAACCTCAGCCATCGCACCAGTCAAGTGCCCAGCCGAACCGGTCCCCGCTGCTTGGTCCAGGTATGAACATAGTTTTATAAGATACTTTATAGCAGAACCGGTTACTGAATGCTGTCTGGTTTGAGTTTATGTCACAGAATAAGTTTATTGATATTTTCTGGAGCAGTGTTAACTTCCTGTCTCGAGGAAACCTGACACACAAGCTTCTGAGGTCCAAGTCAATGTCAGAAAGGCTTGAAACAGCGTCTGCTCAGTACCACACTAGGTCCTTAGATTTTTGATCCATATTTACTTTGTCAGCTCTTCCACAGTTACTTAACACTCTCTTTTAATTCAATCATTTCCGAGTTTGGACTCTTCTTGCTAACCCTTTTTCTCCTCTTTGTCTTCCATTACCATTGCTTGGTCTTTGTTCCTTTGTAGACACGACGGATCTGTTTCTTTTCTGCAAACCGTATCTCGTGGCAACAGTTGTTTTTCAAGGGTTGCATGAATCTAGGCTGTTGGTGTTTCTCTGTTTTCTGTTGTCTTTTATGAAGGTATGGTTCTCTTCCATACCTCAGGTCTCAAGCATGGGTAGTGTCCTGGACTTTTATGTGACTCTCACAGAGCTGGATGGGTTAAAGATGTTAATATTCAGGGTGGCTGGGAAAAGCTGCTCTAACTTCAGCTGCGTTCCAAAGACAGGTTTTTAGGCATCTAGGAATTTTTCTAATCAAGGACAAGGTACTGTTGTAGACAAGCAGCAAGGAATAAAAATGAGGAAAAAATGAGAAAAGTGTTTAGGGGAGAGAAATTTAAATGAAAGTTACTGGCAGCCCTGCTCTGTATCATCGCCACAGACTTCTCAAGAGAAATCTAATCTTACAGTCCTCTTTGAAATTCTTCATCAGATTTTTGTCTCCCAAGTTTTTGTTTCGTCTTGGTCATGGCTGAATACGTCTTTTAACCATGTTTTTCTCCAAGTGGGATTTCTTCTACTTCTCTTATTTCCATCATTTTTCTCTTTGATGTTTTGAAGTAATTCAGACTTACTGTAATGTCTGTGTAAAAATAGTCTTGTGTTCCCTACTCGGCTCAAATATTTTAACAGCCGAGAGTATCTGTTTTAATAAAATAACATGTGCTCCAGAAGGAGGAATCTTTAAATAGGTTTGTACTCGGTCAGTCCAACAGAAATGAGCTATAATTCGTTTACCTTAAACCTACTAAACCCATATTTAAAACTTTACCCATGAAGCTAGCAGTTCAAATTTTTTAATTGTAGTGGAGATATGAAAATAGGGGTTTGGTTGGTTTCAGGGTGGGGTTTTGGGGTGGAGTTTGGGGGGGTTTTTTTGGTCTTTTTTCCTTAAGCTGATTTTTGGATGCTTACAATAGTGCTTTTAAAGGCGTTCCTATACAGCAGTGTATTGTGAAAGCTGTTCCAATAATCTGACACCTTGCAGAGGAAGACTTACCGGTCTGACTCCTTCCGACTGTGAAAATGGAATGTAAAAACTGCTGTTAATCTACAGTGAGTCCTCTGGAGAATTGATAGGAGCAAAGGAAGGGTTTCTTTGAAGTAATATGTTTATGCAGTGAGAAAACTGCTGATTAATGCGTGACCATCCACCCCAGCTGCCCCGTGACTGGGTTAAAATGGCACCATTGTGTGTCCTGCAAAAATGCTCACTAATCAGATACTAAGATACTAAAGCAAAACCAACTCTCCAAATATCCTTAAGCATGCCAGAAAGAGACTGAACTGAGTAACAGTGAAGGCAATTTAAGATACAGTTCTGATATTAAAATCTAGATGACGTTATTAAGGGTATATGTCAGGCCTTGTGTTGTGTATTTTTGCTTACACGTGCTTACAGTTGTGTATGTAGGTGCGGGTATCAAGGCCATACATGGAAATATTTTGAAGGATTATTGTCTAATCAGCATATGGAAGCCAGGAGCAGTCCCCTGTGCCTGGATGTGTTATGCCCATCATTATTTTTGACTGTGCCTGAGAGGAGCCGCTCTTGTGCTTATCTTACACAGAAGAGAGCAAGAAATGCAATTTAAAATGACCCTATTAGCTTCCCCACTCCAAGTGCGGGAGACCTATTTTTAACATTGCATATAGCACATAGCAGCTGTGGAGCAATATCCTGTTAGTCTTTGTGGAAATTTACACAGACTTAAAACATCTACAAATCATGTCCCATCTGGGACAGCTAAAAGATGAGAAGCGAGTAATGAGCAGCTTTCCTACCACACAGGCGCGGGCTTGCAGATTGTTGTCGTGCTGTTTAACCTTATTTGTTCCTACTCCAATTCCCTCTCCCGTTGGCAATGAATTTCCAACCTCTGCAGCAAGGGAGACAAGAATCCTGTAGCCTGGAGACTTCTGTAATCCACAACAAAATGTCATCCAGCAACAGTTCTTCTCCACGTACAATATTTCCATGCAAAACACGGTTGTGTGGTAGGGCACACGTTAAGTGCCCATCTAAAATCTTACCACCCTTGAACTCTAAATAGTTACCATTGGCGTTTTGTCTTCTGCGTGGGTCATGATGTGCTTTGCCAATTTTTTTTACGCTTCCCTTTAATTCAGGGAATATCATGGATAAGGAATCATGGATTCTGTTGCTGTGTAGGTAGGGAAGTGTGGCGTAGCTGTAAGATGGCACAGGCATGGATCCTGAAAGCAGGGAAGTGGATTTTAGTTTTGCTGTGCAACGCTGGGTAGCTGTTCACTAAGAGCAACAATCCCTTCTGGCTTTTAAGTTTATACTCTATTAGTTTAGAAATGGAGGCCAAGTTACAGTCTTGTTATTCGAGTTGTCACCCATCCCCAGAAGTTCTCCAGATTCTTTGAATGCACAACTTAAAAGCTATTGATGGGAAGCAGATGTTGGTATACACTTGGTGAGAAGGCATAATGCTCTGAGGAGTTTCTTTTTCTGTTGAAAAAAAAGAGAGAAGGTTGATAGATATTGTCCTTTCTGGTTATAGGAGCTTGCTCCCAAAGCACTGGTGAGTTGTTTAGGAAGACCGGTGGAAGGCTAGTGGGTTTGATTTCACTTTTATCTAAATTACTCGTGCATAATTCTTGCTAGCACTTCTAACTCTTGCAACTTTGCGAGGGGAATAAGAAATGAGGAAGGGTTCTGCAGACAGGGGTGATTAAAAGAGAGATTGTCAGATCCCAAACAGCACCAGATCCTCCCTCCAAATGCTGAGGAGTGGGCTTGATGCTTTCTCATTAGGTAGGCAGAGCCTGGCTGGGTTCCAACTGCCCGGCCTCCAGCTGAGAAAAGAAACAAAAGAAGAATGTAGGCTTTCCCATGGAGATTCTAGGTTGAAAATTCAGGTCTTTGTGGTTCCTCAAGAGCAAGGCACGGAAGTTCTAAAAAAAATGCACCAGGTCTAAATTTGGAAAGCCCTGAACATTTCTCTGTTCCTTTTAGAATCCTCTGCCATTGTCTCAGCGGCAACTTGGGTGTCATCCATGGCATGTAATTTGTGTGAAGTGGAGAATGCAAGCGATGGGTTTTCCTTACGTTGAGCTTTCATCAGAATAGATCTGAAACCTTTAGGATGCTCATATGAAAACCTAAGATCCCATTGTGGGTGCTCAGCCCTCTTAACAGCCGGGTTCTGGGGGGCAGCCCGGCGATGCTGAGGAACCTGCACTTGATTTTCACACAAGCTTGGTCTCATTGCTGAAAGCCAAGTAAGAGCTTCCCTAATGCTGAGCGATACAAGAAGCTGCGGAGCAGATCTCTTTCAGAAAATGGAAACTTGAAAGGTTAAGGGTTACAGGTGACTCTTAAATACACACACACACACATACTCTATAGCTTATTTCTTTTCTATTATTAGCAGCCTAACTAGTGACTCTTAAATAAACCATTCTCTTTTCTACCTAATTTCTTCCTTTTAAATCTACATAAGGTTTTAATATTTTGGTTTGCCTCTATTGTAGTCATATGCTCTGGGATTTATCACGGACCAAACAACTTCAAGGAGAACAATTCCTGCCATCCAAATGGCTATAGGGTTATTTTGAGGGAAAACAACTGCATCCTGCCACAGCTTAGTTAACATTTCACTTTCCCTTGAGGATTTCCTGTTGGCTGTGGCCCAATGTTAATTATGTTTTGATTTCTATAAAACAAAGCTCTGCCAATGTGTCCGTGTTTATTACTCGCTGTGATCTTTTTGTTTCTTGCAATTCTAACAGTGTTTAAAAACTTCAGGATTAAAAGCTCACTTTCTTGCCAAAGAACCCTTTAGTGGAGATCATTCCGTTGCACAACAACATTCATGCAGATCTGGGTTTTTTTCAAGGCATGGAGCTTTTTCTCAGCAAAGCCCAAGTGCATATGATTTTCATAAAGAAAATAGTAAATTTTCCCTGCGCGGAATTTTTGGAAACACGAGGCAGGTCCAGATTTTGAGACCACGTTTTCCTTCCCAAGAGCTGGGTACAGGAACTTAAAAGTAGTTGCTTGTGTTCGTTCGACCCAGTGTAACGCCATCCGGGCGCTGCCCTTATTGCGAGCTGTGGGACGTACTGGGAAGCATCTCGCAGCCAAGCTCCTTGGATTACAGACTCCGTGAACCAGTGTTCCACCTGTGTCCGCCAACATGTGGGCTTATTTGAAAAAGTGAGGAAAAACTTTGCTTAAGAAAGAGACTCCTCTGGAGAACACAAAACAAATTTCTTCTTTCACCTGTAGAATTTTGCATCACTCTTTCAAAAATGTAACTTTGTTCACCTTTTTAAGTCTCTAACCTAGAGTCAGAGGTTTCTAATTGAGAAGTTCTCCGGAATTTACATACCAGTTAATTTTTGTGGGGCACAAGTTCATTCTCCAGCAGCCTTCAGGTTTTATTTACTCGTTTCCTGCACTTAATTTGATCTGTTAAGATAGTTTTGAAAACTTTCAGTTGATGTATTTTGGCTGCTTTTATGTACTTGCAAGTATTCCCTTTTAGTAAGGGCTGGCTCCCTCATCATTTGTAATCCCATTTTATTTACTGCTCAGCGCATTTAAAGCACTTAACTCAAAATAACTTAGACATTACACATCCGTGGTCTTTAATCAATGTTGGTGAATTTATAGTGAAGACTAACAGAAGGACCAATTCTTTTGAGTTTTATTTCTACAACCTTGCACTCTTTGCCTCTCCAATACACAAATTGTGGTTTAGGGTTGATTTCATAGATAGAATTACTTAAATTTCCAGTATAAGTTGCAGGAACTCGGGGAAATATTAGTATTCTGCACTTTCTCTATTTTGTATTATTATTCCAGTTGGTGCTTTGGAGATGTTTTGTTTTTTATTTCATTTGCTCGCAGTTAATCTTTTTCAGATGCCAATATGATTAAATACACATAGTTGTCTGACGAGGTTGCCACCTGAGTAGTGAGGCAAAGATTCACATAAAGCATTTCTTAAATAAAGTTGGCTTAAAGATACCCGCAGAAAGCTTGACTAAGTATTTTCAGTGTAACACCAAGGAAGCTGTCTCATTAAGTTAGAGGTTCATTTATATACTTACATCTGTGTGCTTGTGAGCTTGTACTTCAAAATAACCAGGAATTTAGAAGATAGGTAGATAGAGCTTAGAACACAGTATTTTTTGTTTCAAATGGAAAAGTATTGAATGAAACAGCGACATTTTGAGTTGTTTCATGAGTATGTTTTAAAACGCAATGAATCTTGCTGGTAGTGAAGGAGCTTCATTAAGCTCCGTGTTCCTGAACATGTCAGCTTAATTTGGATATGGTTTATGTCGTCATATGCCCTTTTCTCAGTACCTGGGAGAACTGCAGTTGCTTTAAGAAAATAGAGCCTGAAATAAATCTGTAATATGGAAACACTGGAGTAGCAGGCAGATATAAGCCCATCTATTTGAAAGGAATTTTTTTTTCTCTGCTAGCCAGTGCTCAAGTTATTCTTGGTGATGTATCTTGCCTGCAGCTTCTGGTAACAGAAATTCTGTTGAAATCAGTTAGTTCCGTAAAGACTTGTTGCTTAGTTAATATATTTCAAGGTATTCTTAAAGTTCTTTTGTGCCGACTTCCTTGCCATTGGCTACCTACTCTAGGTGTCAGTTTGTGAAGAAAATGTTGTTTCTCCTCTTTGAAACCTTTCCAGAATATTTTTACAGATAGCATTGTGGAGCAAAAAAGGAATAGTGCTGCAGCAGAGTAGGCATGTAGTCCTCAATTCTAAAAACTGGCGGAAAAACAGAAATTACACTATTTTTGGGGGTAGTAGGAAAACCGAATTTTTTTCTTACCAGATCTGGTTCCATGCTGTGAGCTGCCAGAAGGCACAGATTTGATAGGGCAATAGTTGATCAAATTAAAATACCCAGACTTAATAATATTCATCTCCAATGAAAAGAGAACAAGTTCCTGAATTAGTAGCCTAATGAATAGTGGAAGTTTTAAGTATTCTGCAATACTCGTTGAGATTTCAGTTGTCATGTGATGGAATGCTGCTTTTTTTTTCTTTTTCAGAAAAATAGGTTAATATCAGATACGTGTAAAACCTCTGTTACTTGCCTGTTACCTACCTGTCTCTTTCATATATTCTTTAAAAGTACCTTGAATTGCATCTATGATCCATCTTCTTTCTCTTCAGAAAAAAAAACATTAAGAGGTAATGGTTGTTTCAAATGTTATACATGCTTTTGTGTTGGTCAGCGCTGCTGTTGAGGACTCGGAAGCTCTATGGCTGTTCAGGCACATTCGACTTCAGTGCTGAAATCGATGTCATACGGATTTAAGCGCATTACATTCAAGCCAAGCCAGACTAAGACCATTTCTTTATAGTAGCTTACGTCTTTCAAGGAGTCGAAATAATACTGTGCAGGAAAACGGTGCCTTATACCCGCCATTACTGGTGAATTGACTATACATTCTAATTGCGGTCTTGTCTAGTTCTCCTTAAAATTCACATTTGTTATCATGTAGAGGCTCAGTGATGAAGGGCTATGTAGGGAGCACCGTCACCCATAAGCTGTACTAAAAGCTTTAAGGAATGCATACAAATATAATCTACGCTGAAAGTGGTAACAAATAATATCATCTTACAGACCATGAAATAGGAGATTTTGATCATTTGTCAATAGTTAAAAGGAGTTAATCTTTCAGTGAAGCAAAGCCCAGCTCTTTTAGATCCCGGTCTCCTGAATGCTGGCGGTGCCGCGCCTGCTCCCCGAGCCCTCCGTGGTCTGCTCTGAGAAGTCCGGGTGTAAGGAGCTGCTCCCGGGGCAGCCCGACTGCTTCTGCCTCTAAAAAACACTCTTGATAACTTGGCATTTGTGTTCAATTAAGAAAAATGCTTTGGAGACCAAACCAAAGGGATTCTTTTTTTATACATGCTTAATTGGAATCACCGTCTCTACTTACTGGTTCATGCTCATTCCACACAAACACTAATAAAATGTCCAGCTTTGAAATAATTGACAGAAGAAACCTTTCCTGTCGTCACTGTTCTTCTCTCCTTCCCCTTGCTCAGCAGGCTGGGGTGAGATGCCTACTGTCCACGCAAAGAGCGAAGCTTCTTGGGGAGAGCCGTCATCCCCTTCTGCTGCAGTTGATAATGGCACTTCAGCGTGGGGGAAGCCCCCCAGCAGTGGTACGGGGTGGGGAGATAATCCTGCCGAGTCGGCAGGGACATACGGAAGAACAAACGCTCCAGCTGCTGCCCCAGCACTGTGCAAACCAGGTACGGGCACGGATGTCGCTCCCGGGGGGGAAAAAAGGCAAAGTGTGTTTGTTTGCGCCGGTATTTTTAAACAGCGCTTCTGGTTTTCTCTCAGTTTAAATCAGGGACTGTCTTAATTGCATCTCAAAACTACATTAGCTGTCTCAAAACGTTGATATTCCAGGTACCAGATTCATACAAAAATACGGACATAGAGCGTCGATCCAGTAAATTTAAAGGTATTCCTTAGAGTATTGTTGTGTGCTTTGAAAGCAATATGGGAGAGATGCCAGAATCTGTGAAACTGTGGAAGAACGTGAAGAGTACTTCTCCTGGGTGCCTAAAAGAGACCTGTATTGGGATGAGAAGCAATTGATCTCAGTCAAGACAGGAGAAGCAACACATGAGAACGGCAAATCATAACCTCGCAATTCACTTAAGCTGAAGGAGTGGATGTCTTCTTCAGCTGTTAAAGCTGTTGACAGGTTCAGGAACATCCTGAGCTGCTTCCCGATTCCTAACTCATGTTATTTGATAAAAATCCTCCATCTCTAAATGCCCCGAAGGCTACAGTGCTTGCTTTAGACTTCGCTTTTGGCTGTGAGAGTCTTGCAAAATACTCTACTGAAAGAGAGTTAGAAAGCCCAGAAAACCTAAAAAGACGAGTGAGATGTCTTAAGATGAGTAATTCCAGCTTTAAACAAAGTAAACAGAATAAAATGGAACGAGGTGACACAACCTGAATGTCAAGTGTTCCCAGCAGCCCACGTGCTCCTTTCAGGTTCCATTCTTCTGAGATGGGAAAGAGTTTCTGACCGTTAATGACCTCGAAATTTGGTTTTGTTCATCAGAAGAATGTGGCAGCTAAATGGTGAGATTCATTGAAAGCAAAATAGTGCTTTAACAAGTGTGTGGTCATACTTTTGGTTCCTCGTTCCTAGGAGACTGGAATGACCATGACCACACATCTTACTTGTTCAGGAAAAAGCGAGACTTGCTGTTACTGGACTTTTTTCTTCTATAAAATATTTAGAGAACTTTTCTTTTTTGCTGGCTTCAAAGAAGACTCCTTATCATTTAATGCTAATTAAGCTACTTGATGAAGCTCTCTATCTCTTGAAAATACTCAAGTGTTAGCATACTGGATATGGCATAAAAGGATATTTCTGTAACATTTGCAGGAAATTGAATAAGATTTTTCTTCCTCCTCTTTCCTTTCCCTCCAGCTTCAAAATCTATGCAAGAAGGCTGGGGCAGTGGTGGGGATGAAGTGAATCTCAGTACTAGTCAGTGGGAAGATGAAGAAGGAGATATGTGGAATAATACTGCTTCACAAGAGAGCAGCTCCTCCTGTAATTCCTGGGGGAACGCCCCGAAGAAAGGACTTCAAAAGGTAAGCCAAAAATAATGCTACTCTCTCAAAAGGAGTGGAATTAGTGTAACATTTCTAGAATAAGTTGTTACAGATTGTCTATTGCATTTGTACCCGAACTCTTTAATTAGTTGCTGACACCTGAACCCAGACACAACTTGCCACTACAGTGGTTCAAGTACAGCCTACCTTGTTCCAGGGGAAATTGGGAGATCTTTGACTTTAAATATGTCAAATGCTTTGGGAGTTTGGTTGTTGTTGCTTTTGTTTTCTCTCAGTTTTATAAACGTCTATGTATGCTAAAGAAATGATAATGTATTAACAGAAAAAGAAAAGATGTTAAGGGGGCTTTCAGACACTTGCCATGGTTATAGAAAAGCAAAGTTTGTGATGAAGTGGTTCAACAAAAAATACCTATTTCCTATTTATGAAGAACAAACAGATAATTCTAAGGTGTGTACCGATACGAGAACAAAGCAAACTTGTATTAATGCCACACTCAACCAAGAACATAGACGGTTATGTTTGGAAGTTTTCCATTGCACAGTCTTTATTTCAGGACAAGGCCAGGCTGTAACTTGCAGAAATTGGGAATGCATTTAGCCACTTTGTTTGTTATTCCATTAGCCAACAGTTAGGCCAGTGATTTGATCAAGTATGGTTGTTTCTTGTACTGTCCGCAGCCCAAAACAAATCCACGCTTGTCCCTTGGTACTTTCTGGAGAACTGAAAGGAAGAGACTTCTTAAGGATTTTGTGATAGAAAAGCTGCACAGAGATCTTTTAAAGGTGTTTATCTAGACGCTCTTGTTTTGTTTTTAAGAAAATACACTGAGTAACATTCTTAACTTCAAGGTTGCAAACTTGTTTTTGGGAATGTTTTTCAGGAAGTGTTGTACTATTTCAGCAACTTTCATTTCATTATGTTTTTCTGGCAAGGATTAAAACGAAATCCGTAAATTCAAAGGTGGCTTTAATTCAGTGGTGAGCAAATCAAATCCTAAATAGTACACTGAACACCTCTTCAGCTGAGCTAAAATTCGTACACTTTTTGGGGGAAGAGAATCGTAGTTACATTGTTCGGAGGGTTCTTCGATACTTTCTAAATTAATGTACTAATATATCTTTCAGTAGCATGTATTATTAATAAGAAAAACTTAACATCTCTTTTATGTACATCTCACTAGTGTGAATATGAGCACCAGACCATTAATGGAATCTCCCATTTGTTTACTAAGGGCATGAAGACATCTAGCAAGCAAGATGAGGCCTGGATCATGAACCGTCTGATAAAACAGCTCACAGACATGGGCTTCCCTGTGAGTAGTGTTCGTAGCCAGCACACCCGTGGCTTAGCTTCTGTGGCTTGTAGCTCCGACCTGTGACGTTTGAGGCTGTAGCTACAAAAAGATCTTCAGTCTCTTCTTCAGGCTGGGCAGTGGTTCTGTTACCTGCATTTAGGCACTTACTCTAATTTCAGAAATGTCCCGTAGTACATAGCACAGCTAGTAGCTTATGTGGTGATATACTTTGCATGATGACATTTGTAGATCTTTTGAAGTTCAGAGTTTTATAACAACGGGTGTTACTTTGAGTGTCAGTAATTCTACTCCTGTTCTCCTTTTCTTACTGAACAGGTGAAATTAGGAGTATAGCTTGTTTTTCTAGAGAAAAGGGTATCACCGTGATGTTGTCCACAGGAAGCAGGAAGAAATTTAACCAGAACAGTATGATTTGTAGAACTGGTACTTAGCTGACAAACTGAAACTAACCGAATTGTTGTGAGAATTTCTAAAAGCAGAAAAAAAAGTGCACAGGCATTATTTGTGCTGCTGAGTAACATTAAATCCAGTGTTTAAGACACATACCTGTTTTCTCAGTTTGCTTTGAAATCATAGAAGCATGATGGCTTTCTCTTAACATAATTGGTATTTTTGACAGAGAGAGCCAGCGGAAGAGGCCTTGAAGAGCAACAATATGAATCTCGATCAGGCCATGAGTAAGTATCTGTGTAACACTTTTTTTTTTTTCTTTAAAGCAACACACTCATGGTTCTGAGAGTTTGATCTTATCCAGATCAATGGGATAATATTTATTTTCTTGCTTTTGCTTTTTTAAGCAAGGCCTGCTTGTCTGAACTACTGTTGCCAAATTCACTGGCTGTGTCACGTTTTTCAATACATTTCCCCTTTCTGTGAAGGTGCTCTGCTGGAAAAGAAGGTGGAAATGGACAAGCGTGGAATGGGAGTGACCGACTATAATGGAATGGTCACCAAACCCCTTGGCTGCCGCCCACCACCAATCTCCAAAGAGTCTTCCATGGACCGCCCCACCTTCCTTGACAAGGTAAGTTCAGAAATATGCATGTGATACGCAAGTCAAAACTGTACACAGTGTAGAAATACTGATGATTTCCACGGTTTAGAAAGCTGTAGAGAGAAAGGTGATACGTAATTACATATAATTACATAGATATACATACAATTACATAGATTTTGATTAGAAATTAAGAAGAAGTTCTTCACTCTGAGGGTGGTGAGACACTGGCACAAGTTGCCCAAGGAAGCTGTGGATGCTCCATCCCTGGAGGTGTTCAAGGCCAGGTTGGGTGGGGCTTGGAGCAACCTGGTCTAGTGGGAGGTGTCCCTGCCATGGCAGGGGGCTGGAACCAGATGATGTTTAAGGTCCCTTCCAACCCAAACCATTCTATGATTCTGTTATATTGCTTTATTCTTTTTCTTGTCTTTTTTTAAGTCCTTGTGTAAAGGACCGGTGATTTGATTCCCACATAGAAATAAACAATAGTCATCTCCAGTCTTAAAAGGTGAAAAGAAAGTAAGGAATCAGTAATGCAATGGAACTAGAAATGGGGAAAACAAAGAAACAGAGCATGGAAAGCATTCCACTGTATAACAGAGTCATGAGAGCCAGTGACCCTTGCCCAAATTAACAATCAGGCAGGACCAAGGCCAAAATCTTCAAGAATTAGGCCCCTAATTCCTGTTACAGTTTTGAGCTCCCCGTAGATTTCAGTGAAAGTTCAGTACTTAAATGGGAGGGAGGAGCTGAGGTATTTTTGTTAAGTCAAAGAGCTGACACACACAGTCATAAATAGCTTCTCCAATGAGCTGCTTTTTCTGTGATCACGTATGATAAATTTTCCAGCGCCATTTAATGCCTAAGGAGAAGGCTTCGGAAGTTCGTGGTGTCCAAGATTCAAAGTGACTAAAGAAAAGGACGTAGGGAAACATGCAGCCAGATCTTCAGTAGCAAGTGAGATTTACAACCTGACAGAAAGCTCTGTAAAGGGACCCAACAAATCACCTTAGAATCCCCCCAACAATTTATTAGTAAGGAAAAGACAATCTCTGGTGCTATTCTGAATTTCACAGGTTACTTGAAATGTTTATGAAGAGGGGGAATGTTGGTTTCTAAATGCAGAAATCAGTGCTTTTCACAAACTGTGCTGAAACTGATCCATTTTACATAAGCTGTTTACAGGATGTGGGTCAGTCATGATTAGATATCTAGGCTTGTTAACACAAATTGTATTAAAAACTTCACCGACCCTGAGTAACAATTATCTTTCCAGTCCTCCACCCTGTGTTTTCTTACAGTCTTAACTCCAGGGTTAGCCTTAAATGTACAGTTCGTGTTGTGACAGGTTCCCAGGTGTTGCGCTAAGAAAATTAGCGGGGCCTTATGGGAGGACATCTGAGAAACACTGACCTTTTCACGACAACTGCTCCTCTTTCTGCTGTCATCACAGCTGGAACAGTTTGCTGAGTTTTAGTGCTGGTACAATGCAAACTGTAAACAAGTTAATTTGGTTAAACACTAATGCATGGTACCTAGTTATGGGTTATTTAGATTAATAAGGAAAAATAAGCATCTATATAAAATTTGCTTAGAGGGTCCTTACATAGCTAAAGTTTTTCTGATAGTTCAGATGCTGCCACAGCACTGTGTAATCTAGTGTTGTGGCAGTTTCCACCAGAGAAAACTGCTTTTTGGAGAGAAATAATAACATTTGTTCTTTCTGGGCTTCCTACTTATATCGGCATGATGTGGTGTCCATTAATTTTTGGTTCCCTAAACCAGACTAAACTGGTTGTATATGCCCTACAATGGAAGGCCCAACCTTGCTCTTCTTCCTTCTCTTTCTCTTCTTGCCATGTAAAGCTCATTCTTAACTGTGGCAAATCTACTTGCTTATGGCAAACTTTAATGGATATGTTAATGGAAAGATCCCCTTCCTGATGAAGGTCACAAAATTTGGGCATGCAGGCCAGTTAACTGTTTCTTTTCTAGGGTAACAATATCTTGAGCAGTAAAATCATTGCCAGAGAGAGGTGCATGACGTGCAGATGATGCATAATTATGGAAACATCCGTTAAACACACCTGTTGAGGAGGGAGTACTGAAATCATTAATATTCATACAGCAAGTAAAATCTGTCAGTTTAGCATAATCTGTCACAGTGACTTTAGTGCAACAAAGGAAATAGTCCCAGACTGTATTTGTTCACTATCAGAGTGTTGAGCAACTTGCTAAGTGAATGAAACAAATATAGTTTCTCCTCTAAAAACAGATATTTTTGCCAAAGAAATTCTTCCCAGATTTAGTGCTCACGCTGCTACTCCTTCTCCAAAACCTTCTTGCCCTTTGAGGCACTATTTCAGAGCAAGAGCCTGGAGCTGTCTCGCTTCCTGCTCAGGTCATGGTTGGTCAGTAAACACGGGCTCCGCACAGCTGCACGAAGCACTCCAACCAACGTTCCTTATTTTACTTGTTGCCTTATCAAGTCATTATCCTTTTCCTTGGCTTTGCTCATTCTTCAACAAGTGATGCGAGGTTCCGCTTCATGAAATTGTAAGTTGGCTTAGTTTGTTCATCCCTCTTTCTCAGCTGATTCTCTCACTTGAGTTGAGAACCTCGTGATTTTTCTCCTGCATTTTCTCTGACAGATAAAGCCAGCACTCTTTTTAACCATATGCATTTGAGGAGAGAGAATTTCCAGCCCTGACATTTGCTTCTGGACCCATTGACCTCCCTGTTCTCTCTGGATTAGTAGTTATTTGTGCAACTAAACATCACCTTCAAATGTTTGTTTTTACTTGTTCCCCAGCTCTTGCTTTATTCTGTGTTACAGTGAGTCAATCTTTGGCACTCAGTGCTTTGTTAATTGTATTATTTTCTGCCCTGTAGCATCATAGAAGGAGAAGGGAAGAAATCCAATGGCTTCAAGAATATAAAAATCCAGCCTAGCAGTACCCTGATACGTGACCTCAACCACGTTATCTTATACTTGGTGGCAAGTACACTTGGTGAACTTAGGTGTCGGGTTTGCTTGAAGATGTTACCTGATGTCTTCTGGAGCCGTGACATTTGTAAGAAAAGCACGTAAAGTCTTCCTGGAAGCATCCTTAAAAATATCAGAAATAAGCCCAGAGTGCTTCAAAGGATCTTTCTTAAAGTGTAGGGATTTGGCTTCAGTACCAGCGCTGAGTGCTGGGACTGACGTTGAGTGTGTATTCTCACTGCATCTACTGAGTGTTCTTCAGAGCTCAAAAGAAAAACGGGGTGGTTTGCGGAGCTGCACTGACCACCGTGTAACAAAAACTCCTGACCCATACAGAGATGTTGCTTCATTTTTAGCATCATCAGATGCAAGTGTTGAACTCTGGACCGTTGTATTAGATGTATATGATTAAAAGTCAGGTCAGCTCGCTGAAGAGGAGTAACGTCAACCTGTTTTGGCATTAGCTCAAGCTTGCTTTCTGTGAGGCTTCTGGGAGTTCTGTGGCAGACTCGTTTTCCCTCCTGCTCTCCTCTTGTTATCTGCGATCTTTTTTGCTTTCTCCTACACTTCCTTGCCCCAGGGCTGCTTCCAAACTTTATCCCAAATTCTTGAGCGTATAGGAGACTGCGGTTCTCTCATTACAAGTCTTCTTTTCACTACTGTCGTGTTCACTGTTCAGCTCTTCCACTCTGAGAAATCCAGGTCTACAAGCCTTGATGTTTGTTGGCTGCAATCACATTCTTCCAAAAATATTCTGACTAGTTCCTTGATTCTAATTCGAACATACTGTTTGTTGGGTTTTTTTCAACCTCAGCCTTCACATTCTGATGCCAGTTGCCTCTGGTGAGTGTGGTTGGTTTTTGTCTTTGGGATAGTAAATAGGATCTTTTATCATAATGCAGAAATGTTTTTGTGGGACTTGCAATTAGATGAGGATCACTAGAATTTTAAGGCTGACTTTCAAATTCTTCTTATTTCCTCCAACTCTGCTTCCTGTGACCCAGTGATTATCTTTTTTGAACTTCCAAATTTTGAAATCTCTTTCATTTTCCCATGTTCTCAAAATTAAAAACACCAATGATGAGTACTTCTTCAGTATTGCATTTCCTGCAAGTTTCTTTAGCCTGTATCTAACTCCTGCCAGATTTGAAGAGAACTTTTGAGGTGAGATTTTATTACTTTAACTTTTTTTCTGGAAAGGGTTCTTTTCTTTTTTTCTGTTTTAACAGTTATTAATATCTGTATTTTTAATAACTACTTCTGTAACTGACTTTGTATAAAGACCTCTAGCAAATTCATCAGTCTCACATCTGTTGGGACATTTTGATTCATGAAGTGGCAGTTGTTGGCAGGTGGCTGCCAGAGTGTCCAGGAATCCTCTGCTACATTGTCCATATCTCACAGGACTGAAAAATCTTTGAGGAATGCTGCTCGCATTCTGTCATATTTGGTACGTGACACTATTGCGAGAGATATTCCTAAGTCCTAAAAGTAATGTATTGCTGAGCACCAGCGTGGCGCTTTGTGTTGGATAACTGTAGAAGGAAATACTACTGCTGGGAGGATTTTACAGTTGTGTCCAGTCCCTTCAAAAAAGTTTAAAGCAAGGCTGATTGAGCATGATTTTGACCAATTAAATGTAGAGGATTTGTTTAATTGATTAGGCTGAGGGAGAAATGTAACATAAATTTCTGAGAAAATAACTGAAGAGGAAAGTTTAAGAAGAAAAAATTACTCTTCAGGAAACAATTATTACGTAAAGGAGCCTGAAGAATAATGAGTCACAAACCACTGCCAGCAGTAAAGGTATCGCCTGCCCTAGGTTGAGAATGCTGAGTACTTCGTGTTGACCAGCTAAAAGACTTGATGTTAAATGAATTGATTTCAGTTCCACTTACAGAGCATAGATTTGTGCAGCACAGTTGGCATCTTACAACCAGCTCAAATGAAAAAATACTAGAACAAAATGAATGTGAACAACGTGTTATAAACTTGCTACAAAGGACATTTGCTGCAGTTCAGCCCAGGAGCTGGTGGCCTTGCAGCAAGAGTCCGCCTGTTCTGGAAATTAGATGCCTGATTCTCCAGTGTGGCTTGTCCTCCACTGTCCCCGGCACTGCCTATTTCCAAAATGAGAAAAAAAGAATGTCAACGAGAAAAGACTCGAATAAATTTTGAGGGCAGGCAGGGTTTGCTTTGGTCTTTCATGGTCAGTAGGTCTGTTCACATAGGAAACGATGGCAGCTGAAGGAGAGAGCAGGCACAAAGCTTGAAATTATTTTCACTTTAAAGGGGGAAGGGTAGAATTGTAAACATATGTCTGTGATCTAAGGAGAAATCCTTGAACCTGTTACTGTCATGCAAGCTGCAGTTGTTTGTGGAGTGTGACTGATGTCCAGGAGAATGTAAAATATCTTGAGCTGAAAGGCCTTGGGGATATCATTAGAAAATGTCAGTGTCCCCCTCAGGATAGTGAGATAGCATGTCAAGTGTCACTTTGCCTGATAGTAAAGAAACTTTTTCTTCGCATCAAAGGAGAGCTGTTGAAAATGCATTTTTCAGGATTAACTTAGAACGTAAAATTTACCGAGCGCGCTCGGTCATTTGTTTGGGTATCTGGTTAGCAGACCGGGCTGCTTTTTTAACACAGGAGGTTTATCAGTATCTCATAATCTTCTGGGGCATTGAATTTATTGGTTGGAAGAACCTAGCTCCTCATCTATTTAAAAGCTTTTCTTTGCAATGAATATATTGCCTGAAAAACACCAGTCCAGCACATTGCAAATTAAAGATTTTTCACTCTGCCTGTTTTTGGAGCTGTACTTTGTACACAGTGTTATTTGATCATGCTTGCCGCAGGCTTCCCAGACATCAAAGCTCAGTTTGAGATAGAACTCGGTACCCCACTGTAATACTAGTTAGATATCTACCTGTTTGACTGGGGATTATATGGTTTATTTTCTTTTCTGTCTTGCTGTTTGCCCCCCGTGGGGGCTGCCTTCTGTGCATCGTATCCATGTTCAACTGCGGTTCCTCACAGCCCGGTTATCAGAGGGTTTCCTTATGTCTTGCTGAAATCTGCCTCCTCCTGGGGGATGTTCAGGCAGGGTCTTAATCACTTTCCAAGGAAGGCTGTGCAGACAAATATTATCATTATTGTTTTTAAGTATTTTTATGTTCATTGGATGTGTTGGAGTGTAATGTTTCATTGCGGATAATAATAACTCAGTGCTATGTGAATATTAAAAGAGGCTCATGTGTCTCAGTTAGGAAAGGGATTAATGCAAAAATGCTTTTTTAAGAGCAGAGCTATGATGTGGAACCAAATGCAGACCGATATCAAATCAGCTGATCTGGCCTTCCCCAGTTCTAGGATGGCAGAAGCGGGGTGTCGCATGTCTGTGCTCCGCTGCTGGAGCTTAGCAAACTGCCAGAAGACCTCCCTGAAGTGTGCTGGGTCTCTTTCCTTTCCACTGTTGAATCCGGTGGAGAAGAGAGGAGAAAATCTAAGGGGGTAGGAGGAGAGGCCACATGATAGCTCTGTGATAAGCTTCTAGAATCCCACCTTTCCTTCTGGAGAGGTGGGTGAGGGTGATTGTGCATTTGTGGATTAAGTGTAACAAAGTAAAGACAAACAGTACCTTAATCCTCTTTCTCTCTTTCTTCTCCCTTCACTTCATGCTTTTCATTCCTTATTATTCATACCCTTTTTTTAAAAAATATTTTTATTCATCCATGCCCTTTTATATTTCCATGGGACGCTATTTTGTGGCTGTCTGCTCGTGGGCACCGCACGCAGCTCACCCTTTCTTTCTCCAATCAGGATGGCGGCCTAGTGGAAGAGCCCACTACTTCACCATTTTTGCCTTCACCAAGCCTGAAGCTCCCCCTTTCAAACAGTGCACTCCCTAATCAGACCCTGGGCGGGATTGCCTCAGGGCTGGGCATGCAAAACTTGAATTCTTCTAGACAGGTAAGGCTGTTGGGGGAGGTCCCACCTTGAATTTCTCTTGGACTCGCTGCTAGAGCCCATCACTTCCCCAGGGAGAGCAGTGGTTTAAACCAAAACTGCGTGCAACGTCATTGCCCACGTGAAACAACAGTGGAGAAACTACTACCTGCTATGTAAACGTTTCACGTTATAGGACATAAAACAACTGCTTCGTTGTAATTAGCCTGCTAATTACGTGCATCCATGGAGAAGAGCCTGTAGTATTATGGACGTATGCCACTGGACCCTGGCGTAGCGCTGCCTCGATTGAAGGGAGGTTTCTGGTTTTGAGGCGTGGCTAATTGTCACAGACTCTAAGGCAGAGACATTGCTCTAATTCATCTTTCCTGGCTGGTGTAATTATTCAGTGATGAGATGGGTGAGAAGTGATGGGGGCTTTTTTATTCCTGCTGTAAATGTCAAGACAGCTCGTAGCTTTGACAGGTGGTAAGAAAGGAACTGTGCTTCTAGCACCTCTGGTCAAATGGAGCATTGCGGCAGGAGGGGTGTGTTTGCCCCGGGTAGAACATGCTGAAAGGGAAAGGAAAGGAAAGGGAAGGAAAAGAAAGGACATGGAGGGGCAGATTGATAAACACCACCAGACTGAGAGGCCGTAAACTACTGTTGATTACCAAAAGGTTATTTTTGCCTTATAAATTGGAAGTTCCAGCAAAGAGAAGAAATAACAATGCAGAAAAACTCTGAATCATTCTATGGTGGCTTTCATTATGTATATTGTTTTAAAGTTTGTTTTCTAAAGGCAGTACTTGTCCAGCACTTAGAGCCCATTAAGTGTATCTTTCCGAAGCAGGGACTGCACTAATTGCATGTCCATTATCAGCAGCCTTGTAAAATGACTAAGTATAAAAACTGCCTGGCTGATTTAAGGATTAGGATGCTGCAAGTTTAATGACTCTGTTTTCCTGTCCCTTGCCACACAAATACAAACATTTTTGGCGAGTACATTTCATTGTTCATCTTGTCACCCTCTAGCCTTACGAATCCTTATAAAATCAATCTTCAGCTTCAGCTACCTTTTGTTAAGGCATCTGTACAGAGCTTTGGAGGTTTGGGAAGCTGGGTACGTGGCAATCTTTGCCATGCCCGATTCTAAACCTGATTGTCGATACGGTCTGTGGGCTCTGCTTTCTTTATCAGTGCCTGTCATAAGCAGTGAGGATAAGGACTGCACAGATAAGTGACTTCCAAGTTACATGTTGAGCGATGTCTTTAAGTGCCGACGTCTTTCTTGCCCTGCTGTAGATACCGAGTGGCAATCTGGGTATGTTTGGCAATAGCGGAGCAGCACAAGCCAGGACCATGCAACAGCCGCAGCAACCGCCAGTGCAACCTCTTAATTCATCCCAGCCTAGTCTTCGTGCTCAAGTGCCTCAGTTTCTATCCCCTCAGGTTAGATGACACTTCCCCTCATGAGTTTTCCCTTTCCCTGGAACTCTTCCATATGCACTCTCCTCTCCACATGCATTCTGTCATGCTCCTGAGGCTTTGCAGCTACTGTTGCCCGGCTGTGTCTGTGTTGATTTGTTTCCTATCCAGTCAGCATGTTACCTGGGTAAGATGGTCTCGCATGTATATTCTGTATGTTATCTGTGCGGGTGCATTCTCGTGTTCCTTTTTTTACAAAAAGCAGTGTTTTTAGAGAGCTGAGGAGTTCATTCTCAGCTCTTTTTCTATAAATGGATGTTGGAGTGTGGTTAAGATTTGTATTAGAGCCTCTTGTTAATTTTTGATAATTCACGGTACTGCTTCTGGTAACTGATGTTTTCCAGCTGATGTCTTGTGACTCTTACTAATGGTTCACCCAGTTGCCAGTGTTAAAAGTAGATGTACAATGTTTAATACACTGCTCTTTCTTAGGTTCAAGCACAGCTTTTGCAGTTTGCAGCAAAAAACATTGGTCTCAGCCCTGCACAGTTAACCTCGCCAATTAATAATCCTCAGCATATGACGATGTTGAACCAGCTCTATCAGCTGCAGCTGGTAAGTTAAAACACATGGCAGATAAGCTCTAAATGAGAATTGAAGGCATGAAGATAAAATAAGGGAATGGCTAACAGAATTTTTAAATGGATGTGTCAGAGCTTTAAAACAACCAGATGCTGATTTCTTTGGTAGAGTTCCTTTTTTAAAGAAACAAAATCATGGCTTTTTTGCCTCAGGCTTTATAAATAGTCATTTATGGAATAATTATTCTTTACAGCTGATCAGTGGAACTAGGAAGTGAGTTGTCTTTGCACTGGTATGAGTACGCAGGGTATTCTCAAACAGCCCTGCTGTGTGTTACGTGCCAGTGTATGCAACTGATTGACCAACTGTCACAACACCACGAGACAAATCTTGGCAGTGCTGGTCACCTGAGTCACCTGCAGAACTTCCTTCAGTTGTCTCACTGAATAATGAAGGGTAGGGTAAATTTCCTGGAATTAATGGAGTGTATATTAAACACCTCATTTGATGAGAACTACTTGTTTTTGAAAAGTTGTGCACTTGTGCTATAATGGCAGATTTTATATATGTGTGTATGAAAATACTTAATTGGATTTTAAGGTTTTTAAAAAGGGATCCTGCTAACAGAAAGTCAGTATTTGCTACAGCTAAACATGAAATTGAGGATGACAAACTAGCTTAGTTGCTGATCTCAGTGAGCTAGTCAAACTCTTTTATTACTAAGTGTTTGATGCTATTACTCATTTCTGGTTATATTTCTTAGTTTAGAGGAGCACAGTATTCATCTCATGCCATGGTAATAATTGAACAGTACTCAGCTACCTAAAATATATCTGTGCAGAAGTCCATTGGATTTAAAATTCATGTGTTTCAGAGAAACACCTTGTTTAAAAAAAAAAAAAAAAAAATTAAAAAAAATTACTGCCCAGTTAACCACAATAAAATTGTGGAATTTTTCTGGAATACGGCAGCACACCTTATTAAATACGAAGTGTTGTCAGAACTCAAAGATAACTCTTAAATAAGATTCCTATCTTTAATGACCACGTACTGCTCACAAACGTACTCATCAGTTTTATTGTTGACATGTTTGGTTTTAAAAAAACCAAACAATCACCAACCAACACTGGACTTAAACACGATTGTTACTTTTGTTTCGTTGACTGTTTTCAGAAAACCCCAAAGTTTCTTTATTTTATAATGTGTCAGAGCAGTTCAAACAAGTTTCCTTGGCGTCCTGTGTACATGAGGACCTCTGACCTCTCACTTCTGTCTCGTAGGCGTACCAACGTTTACAAATCCAGCAGCAGATGTTACAGGCTCAGCGTAACGTTTCCGGACCCATGAGACAACAGGAGCAGCAAGTAGGTTTACCTGCCAGTTCAATCTCATGAAACCATTAGAATTTAGTTTCAGTGGTTCAAAGGGATTTTACTGTGTTATACCAAAGCAGCTAAAGCATCCTTAGAAACAATGATGTAGTGCATGGCTCGAGCATTGCAAAGGAAGCACTGCTGGAGTAATAAAGCTGTTTCACAGCATTCGGTTATTGGAGGAAAGCTCTTCAATCCTTAATAGAGTCAGGTTTTATTTGTAAAGAGATCGATTGTGTTATTTCACTGTAGGGAAAGGCACAAGAAATCTAGTATCTTTTCGTTCAATTGAGCATTTATTGATTCTTTTTCTTGCCAGGTTGCACGTACAATCAATAACATGCAGCAGCAGATCCAGCAGCACCAGCGCCAGCTGGCCCAGGCCCTGCTTATGAAGCAGCAGCCTCCCCCTCCACATCTATCTTTGCACCCCTCTGCAGGCAAATCAGCCATGGATAGCTTTTCACCCCATCCCCAGGCACCCGGCCTACCTGACCTGCAGACCAAAGAGCAACAGTCTTCACCGAACACCTTTGCTCCTTACCCTCTTGGTAAGTGTCCTTCCTTAAAGCACTTGTGTATGAAAAAGACAGACGAAGTCTGTTTCCTTAATTTAGTATCTAAATATTTTGCTCCGCAGTGTAACAAAGAGGAAATGTAACAGTTATGTTTATTAAATAATGTTGAAACGCTAAACCAAAATCCTGATAGGACATGCCTCTCTGGTAGCTCTTCAGCTGGGCTGCCTTTGCTCAGAAAGAATCAGAACAGAAGATTGGTTTCATTAACTATCTACATATATTGCTATTTATGAACTAAATATAAATTAACAGCAATATGTTTGATAGGACTATAGGAAACGTCTTCAAGCTGTGCCAGGGGAGGTTTAGGTTGGACATGAGGAAAAACTTCTTCTCTGAGAGTTTTCAAGGCCTGGCCCAGGCTGGGCAGGGCAGTGCTGGAGTCTCCATCCCTGGAGGGGTTTCCAAGCCATGGAGATGTGCTGCTGAGGGACATGGGTTAGCAATGACCTGGCAGTGCTGGGTTAATGATTGGACTCAATGATCTTAAAGGTTCTCTCCCAACCAAAATGATTCTATGATTCTTTGTTGTAAAATACACAAATGTCAGATCGATAAGCGGGAGTACAGTCTGGAAGCAGCGCATAGTCATCTTGCCACTCTGCTCGGCACTGGTAAAGAATCAGTTTTGGTCAACCTGTTTCAAGAAAGATTCGGATCAAGTTTAAGGGAGTGTAGAGTGTTGTGGAGATGATTAGATGTTCCAAAAGCATGTCTGCTAAGTAGAAAATGAAATCCTCCACTCAGTCTAAAGAGAAGACTTAAGATACATGCAGGAATCTTCAAAAGTGTAAAAGATAGCTTTGAAGAAGTTTTCCTGCATGTGGCTAATGCAAGAGGTCATGAACTTCTGTTGCACAAAAAGAGCTCTAGTTAAACTTTAGGGATTGCTTATTTGCTTTAACAAAGGGGAGTACTGGATTAAATTATCTGGGAAGTTTCAGAAATCATCTTCATCAGTCATTTTGCAGCGGGTTAGACATAGATCTGTCAAATATGATTGATGTCAAAATAATCAATTCAGCCTCGAGACAGGGGGAACAGAGCAACCTTTCAGACCTGTTTTCTCTGATTGTTTGATGTATGCTCCAGACTTCGTTTATGACATAAAGGAATTAATTTAATCTCTTTGTGACTCTCTCTCTGCTGCGTACAATAGAATTGCCAAGCTTTATCTACCGTGCGGCAGTTAAGAAGGTAATTCTGACTGCTGTGGTGAGCTCTTATAGCAGGGAGCATCAGAAGGCAAAAGAATTTATGAATTGAAGGCCTGAGTCTAAGAGGTTCTTATCATAGCTCAGCTTCCTGTGATCTTCTAACATTCAGGATTATATATCAAAGAGGACCCAGACTGGTGTCACAGAAGCATGTCAAAATTATTCCTTAAATATAGTCTGAGTGATTTTGTTCTGTGTGTACAAAATACATGCCCAAATAGGACAATGCCTGTTCTGCTGAATAGCAGCTAATTGTATGACCTCTTAATTAGTTGGTCTGTTTGGGATTTTAAAAGTGTCATTAGCAAAATAAGGTGGCAGACGTCACGGGGGTATGCTGGTGAGACATCAGGAGTATCTGGGCTTAGCAACAGATTGCTGTGAATTCTTCACCACTTTAAAGGTACATTCCAAAATGCCTTTTCTGAGACAAGTGAAGGGACTGCAAGTAGCAATACTGACAGCTTTATAATATTATCCCTGCATCTTTTTTTAGTTTTTAGCAAAGTTTTTAACATTTTCTGAATTTATGGGAGTTACGTCGGTGTTCCCATAAAAGCAAACGTTCTTGACAGCAGGTTGAAAATGTGCATAGTAAATTACTACGGATACGTACAGATGTCTGAAAATCAAACTTTAATAATTTCTTTAGCTGGATTTTTTAAACACATCTTTTAATCCTCCATTATATTACGGATATCCAATGATCTGTTTCCCTTAGCTGGACTGAACCCGAACATGAATGTAAATAACATGGACATTACTGGTGGTTTGTCAGTGAAGGACACTTCTCAGTCCCAGTCTCGCCTTCCTCAGTGGACACACCCCAACTCAATGGATAATCTGTCTAGTGCTGCTTCTTCTCTTGACCAGAACTCCAGCAAGCACGGTATGTTGCATTTAATCACTGGGTCAGTCTGGCTTTTGAGACTTGAGGCATTGGAATTGTAATGTTTTTCCCATGCTGCTGTTTTCGCTGAGTGCTCGCAACTGCTTGGTACAGAACGCCCGTTGAGACCCTGCTGGTTTTAGGATGATTTCTGCAGTCACATTCAGCAACGCATCGAAGTGCTTGCAGCTATCACTTCCTACCAGCAGTGCAGGAGTGTGGCTCTTTTCATTTGCTGAATTTTGTTGCTCAGAACATGGCATTTCAAGTTAAAAAAAGCCATTAGTGTTGGCAAAACAAGTCCCACAAGCTTCCCTGTACTCCAGATCTGCGTACCTTCAATCCAAAAAACTTTACATTGGCTTTCTCTCACAATTTTTCCAATATCCTGAACCTTTCACAGCCAGTGCTGTACAAAGGCCTGATGGATTACCTAATTACCCACCCTGGGAGTTAGTAGCACAAACTTCATATTTTTCCAGAAGCAATTGCTAATCTGTTTGAACACCTTTATCCCTAATGCCTCCAGTATCCTGAGTCGTTTATTTTGTTAGAACATGGTGCTCTGTTAACTTTATTGTATCCTGGATTTTATTATGAGCAGCATGAATTATTTCTTCTACAATAGTTTTTTTTTTTTAATTCCACGAGTAGCTGTGCTGCTTGTGCCAAATGGTTGGTTGGTAGTTTGTAGGAACCTGAGAATGGCCATTTCAGATCCTCCACCCCATCAGCAGTGAATACCTAGAGAAGGATGAGAAGATAGCTTGCCTACAGTGATATTCCTTAGTGTGTTGTCCCAGCAAATTCCTGTTTACCCATTAGTGTAATTATTTGAATTACTTAGACTCCTTTTGGCAGTAATATCATTCCAGTTTCTTTAACTTGAGTGTCTAGGTTGTACCGGTGGTGTATCTCACCACTGAAACTCCTAGTAGAGCTTCAGAGACTGTTAAGCCTTGCTTACTGTGTTCATATTTTAATTTTCTATCTTTGTAATACAGAAAGAAAAAAAATCACAACAAAATGTAGGGACTGATGAAATTCCAAACCCACTCCTAAACCAAGCCTTTCCATTTCCTTACAGGTGCTATACCTGGAGGTTTAAGTATTGGTCCTCCGGGAAAGTCCTCCATTGATGACTCTTACGGCCGGTATGATCTGATTCAGAACAGTGAATCGCCCGCCAGTCCACCCGTAGCTGTTCCTCACAGCTGGTCACGTGCCAAATCCGATAGTGATAAAATTTCCAATGGCTCCAGCATAAACTGGCCACCAGGTAACAAAAGAGAAAGCATTTGTGTTAAACTGATGTCCGTAAAACGCATTGTTGGTTTTATTTGTTGACTCCTCATGCCTTCTGATACGCAGGAACTTTGAAGAATTAGGAATTTATGTACTCTTTATTATCTTTGAAACAGAGTTTCATCCAGGAGTGCCATGGAAAGGACTGCAGAATATTGATCCGGAAAATGACCCTGATGTCACTCCTGGAAGTGTTCCAACTGGGCCTACCATAAACACCACGATACAGGATGTGAATCGCTATCTTCTCAAGAGTGGAGGTAAAGGCACAAATCTCTTCCACATCTGTGTATACTGCCTTTGGCTTTCCAAAAAAGTGGACTTCCTGGATTATGGACGTAGTATATTTTTGCATGGAATCCTAATCTAACAGCGCTTCTGCTCTTCACTTTCACTGACAATCCAGAAAAACTTGATTTAAATATGGGACTAAGAAGTTTCTGTTTTTTCATGGGAAAGTAAATATTTTTGTATTGGAAAAGGCTGTGGGACATAATATAAACTTTTGTGGTCAGTGGAAGTTTTTGTAAACTGTAACACTTCGCTTTGAACAAGGTTTCACTCTCCATACTGAGCACCCTCCTCCATACACCTTCTGAAATACTCGAAGACACGAGACAAAAGTGCCGAGGTGGTTGCTGAGGCTGCAGGCTTCTGTCACGCTGATTAATTGTAGTGTTGTTAGAAGATCAGTCAGCAAAATAAATTAGAGCTGTTTTATCCCCAAAACCATTAAAGAAGAGAAAAAAATAGGGAATTGATGAGTAAACAAGTATCTCCCAGTGCCTTTTCCATTCCTTGTGTCTTGGCAGTGCTTACTCCAGAATTAAAAGGGTATCCTCTAAAACAATAAACCATTGGGACTACGCTACTTGTGAACAAGATGTACTGAAATTGGATCAAGGGAAAGGTGGCTTCGTTTAATTGTAATCAGCGTGCCAAAATAGGCGAGTTATTTGCACTCCATTAGAGCACAGGAGTAGGACTATCAGGTTGTCAAGATGGACCGGTCAGGCTTCAAAATGTGGATTTTGTTCTACTTGTTACATCTGTGATATCTGTGTAGACAGTAAATCAGAACTGCCCTCGAAACAGGTTTCCAGCTCTGGGCTTGTTACCGTGGGCAAAGAGTGTGAAAGTGAGGGCAGGGAGGCAGCGTTTTCCTGCTCCTGAGTGATCTTCGGTGTCTCTTGCCAGAAAGCAATCTTTAGTTATGCTGAAACATGAACTATTTGTGTGCATAAGTAATGCTGAATTAACTTTTAATGACCCAAATGTACTTTCAGGGGCAGGCAACATGAACGGTTTGAAGTTATCTTAAAAAGAGTATACAGCCATAATTCAGTCACGGTTCAGATAGGGCGCACCCAAGAAATTTTCCCTTGAGGCCTAAGCCCAGCTCAGCGTGCAGAGCTATGCCTGTACGTTAGATGAGACCTACCACAGGTCTTCCTTTTTCATAGAAGGAAAGTGTACGTTAGCTCTGTTGGTGTATAATCTGTCTTTGGAATGAAGAAATAATTGTGCTACTTAGAGAAGGTCAGTGTAGATGATCTTTGCAGAAATAAACAGGCCCTCAAGAGCCAACACCTTCTGAAAAGCAGTGGCTGTTGGGGTCCATGTATGCTTCCTTTCCTCATTAGCTTTTTAGCTTGTTAATAACACAATTTTAATACAGAAGGTAGTGGCTGAATCGGTTTCTTTATGCCTGTATAACCTAGGTGCTTGTTCCTAGGTAAAATGACCTCTTATTGCCAGTACCCTTCAACAGGCGACTGGGGCTTTCAGAACACGCTGCCAGGAAGAGACTGTCTTTGAATACTGCAGCTTGAAGTACACGGATCACATTAGCAGAGCTGATCTCCCCTTGGAGGGCTGGGCTATGGTGTCCTTGCACTGTGCACTTGCAGACAAACCAGACTGAGCTTTTGGGTTGATTCTTGGCTTACCCTGTTTGCTAATGAAGCTTTGCAGCGTCAGCTGCTCTGAGCTGGACATCTGAGCCATGTGCCATCGGGAACAGTTACAGCTCTGTGGACGTGTGGGCCCTCGTGTCTGCTACAATTCCCTCACTCCTGCCTGGGGAATAGGTATTTCCAGAGAAGGCCTTACTATAGAGTCACTTGGCTTGAGACGTGTCTCTGTTGGTCTCCTTTTGGAGTCAATGAGCCTGGATAAGGTTAAGTTTGGTTGGTTGCTGTTCCAGTTGAAAATATAGCCTGTGTTTTTTATTGAGCCATAAGGGGTGAGATTATCCTTTGTCCTCCCTTCTACCTCAGTACAGCTCTTTTTACAAAGAACTCACCTGTTTTTATTAGTCAGTTAAAGATGGTTCAGTATCACCGTCCATCTATGGATGTCAGGAGTGATGTCACCTAGGATACACGTTTAATTTTGTTGGTGGCTTGAGAGGGTACTTCCAGCTCCTCTGGTCTTTATAATGAAGATATTTTTATTTTATGTTCAGCTTCTTTCATTTGCTGCCAGTAAGGAAATTGTATGTTTGCTTAGATAGCTCCTCAGATTGTAAATCATTTACCAGGATGGTTTCAGGCTATTTCATTTAATGTCATCAGTTTGAGAAGAGATTGCTAAAATATATCTTTGCTTTACTGAAAGTCTGCAAGAATCTAAAGATGTTCATGGGCATTAGGATGTAGGAGAAATGCTTACCTCGAGTAATTTAGGATAAATCACCCATGGTAAGAGGTTAGTTTATCATATACATCTGTGCTCATCTATGGTTGCCATGGCTTAAGCCAGCCCGCAGAGCACCTTTATAAATGAAGCCTGTTCCTTGAGACTAAAGAGTTTAACACTGATTTTTTTTTTTTGGAAGAGTCACATATCTTAAAGGAAATGCAGGATTTATTTTCTGCACAGGTGCTAGTACGTTTACTACTGTGCCAGCTTTCTTTTCTACTAAAGACTTCTGCTTCACTTTATCATGCTTTCTATAACATTTCATTCCTAGACTTCAGAGACCAAGCTGGTTGAGAAAATACCTTGCATGGTTTGTATTTGCACGTAAATAGATTTGCTTATGTCACACCAAACATCATTATGCCCATCTTTCTTAGTTGCTTCTCTGCTGGTTCTGCAGGGTCATCCCCAACATCATCTCAGAATGCCACGCTGCCTTCATCGAGTGCCTGGCCGCTTAGTGCCTCCGGCTACAGTAGCTCTTTCAGCAGCATTGCATCCGCACCTAGCATTGCAGGTACGAAAAACGGCCTTTCTACTTTCACATCCTTCTGCATTCTGAGAAAAGGCCCTAGAATGTGCTTTCCCAGTTACTACAGTAGTGCTGCTATAGACAGAAGCCTATCCTTCGATGCTGTGTCAGGTAGGCAGCTCTCCTGGCAGCTCTGCATTGGCTGGTATGCCTGGAATTGTGCTGAGGAAAAATGTATCCATTCCAGTTGGTGCCACGTGCTGTCACTCCGTATTGGCATCGAGATCTCTGAATGACTATTTCCATCACAACGATGAGGAGGAATGTTATCTAGGACCCCAATAGAAACGCCTCTCTAGACCCTTCCAGAGAGAGCTGGTAGGAAATTGTTGTTAATAAACTCACTGTTACAAGTGAACAATCTTCAGCTCAGGAAGAAGTTGGGTGGTACCTCAAGAAGGTACTCCGTTTGGCTCTGGAGGGGTTGGGGCCCTTAAATGTCTTAATTTATTCAGTCCAAAGCCTGATGCTCCCCTATATGGCTGAGCTTGTAGATGGTCTGAATAATTAACCCCATTCTTTTTAATGACCTATAAATTCTGGAGCATCTCTCTGCAAATTATTGAAACTTTTCTTGTGGACTGACTACCTAAACTTGTGCCATTAAAAATGTGTTGGGGCAGTTGCATGGATTGTAGTAGCATTTTCATACCTAATCAGTGAAAACCCTCCACTGCTTTGAACAAAGGAAGGTGCAACCTCCAGGTCATACTGCAGAATGCAAAACAAAAAGGGTTGGTTTGCAATGTTTTACTCCAATGAGAGGAAGAGGAAGGAGAGGCTCGCTTCTCTTTGATCTGCCAGGCATTTCTGCTTTATTTGCTTTCCTGTTTTTTGTAGTGTCATCTAATCTTTGTGTTCACCCCATGAGAAGTAGTGACATAGCAACCTCTAATCTGGTGATGTGCATGTATCGAGCGCTGCATCGCAGAATCAGCTGCTCTGAGTTCTAAAACTCCAACTTTCCCCTCTTCTCGCCACCATTTTACCCTTTGTTAATGTCTTCATCATCATTGTCAAATTCTTTTTGTTGCTACAGTTTGCAAGAAGATGGGAGAGTGGTTGCCCTTTCATTTAAAAATTGTTATAATTCAGTATAAAATCATTTAAGTGCCATAGCTAAAGAGAGGCAGATGGGGACTGCGTGCGTATATGATTGAGACTGATTTGGCAACTGGTAAATTTGGCTTTAGGACTAATACAAAACTCTCGGTGGCTGCCTGATGCAAAGCACTGATTCCGTATAAGCTTAACGTGACAGGGCAAATCTGGTTTTAAAAACATTCACAAGATTTTTGCATCTTGGACCGTGTCAGACCAAGTATGTTCTTACTGTCTGCAACGAGCATTAAAGCGACGTCATCACGGTATCACCTGCTCTGGCAGAAGATGCCGTGATAATGTGACCATTTCAGTCCATCCCAGTCAAACACGTGCCGCTCGTGTGAGCGACGGTGGGACTGTGCTATGGCAAGGAAATCGGACTCTGATTTCACAACGTCTTGGTGCAAGGAAGAAAGGTGGGAATGTGTAAGTCTAAAGTAGAATAAAGGGGTTTGGTTTGGTATCTGTAATGTGAATCAAACTTATCTGCCGCTCTGAACGCTCAACCGTATTTGTTGTTCTTGGCTTTTGCGTTATTTCATAAAACTCTGATTTGGCAGGATGAGTAGCAAGATAGTTTAGGGAAATAAGCTGAACAGTGAACAGTTACAGAATGACAGGTGGTGGTATGGTTCTGAAGACTTCCTTTTTTTCAAAGACACTTGGAAAAAAGATTATCTGTTACTTCGAGTATTCAGAAATACAGTTTTTGTTGGTCTTTGATCTTTGGATTTTAATAAAATATCAGAAGAACATATGGATATAATAGTTACTTTCTATTAGATAAAATGACTTGTGTAGGAAAAAGTGGTGAGGTTCTATCAAACCTTTGAGAGAGACAGTCTTGAAGTGTTTCATTATAATTTTGATTAAATTAGATTTCTAATATTCAAATCCATTTTCTGGTCTTTTTTTCATGTATCGTCTTTTACAACAAAGCAAAATAGAAGATTTTAAAAAGGGAACTGTGTATGTAGCAGATGTTGTGAGAGTCATTAAATACAAAATTCTTTGAAAATGTCAATACTAGTGTAAGTAGGTTCCAAGGATGTAGGATTTCTGACCCTGGATGGTACACTATGCTATCCTTCTCTCTCCTGAAAAGCTGGAAGAATGTAGTCAATGCAGAAGCTTGATGATTACCCATCATACTTGGTTTTACAGTTGCTGCTAACTAAAAATAAAACTTTTTTTTTTTTTTTTCTGTTGCAGGTAAATTGTCAGACATCAAGTCTACGTGGTCCTCTGGCCCAATCTCTCACACACAAGCCTCTCTCTCCCATGAACTCTGGAAGGTACCCAGAAACACTACTGCTCCTACAAGACCACCTCCAGGCTTAACGAACACCAAGCCATCATCTACGTGGGGTGCCAGTCCCCTGGGTTGGACCAGCTCTTACTCCTCCGGTACTCTTGACTTCTGGGTTTTATAACACCACGGTGTCTTCTTTGGAGAATTGTTGGCTTTTCTTCTGTGTTAAAATAGTGCGGCACCCCAGAGCTGTGTGTCAGGCTCCAAAAACTTGAGGTTTTGTACAAGTAGAGCGTGTCTCTGGAGGAAGCAGCTCATGTCAGTTTGTTTGAGTTAGGATAAGTTGTAAATGAAGCTGTCATCTTTCAGGTGGTCCTATGAGTAACTTTACATAGGAATTGCAAAATTATCTCATTGCAACTAGGATTTTTTTTTCTATTTCCTTAATTTCTAAAAATACTTTGTTTGTTGTTTCGTGGTACAATTTACGACTGTCTACAAGGCTTCAAGATGAGCGAATCAGCCCATGGAATTTAATATGGACCACATTGTGGATATGAAGCATTTAGGACCTGATGGCATTGCAGGGCTCTCAGGGAATGTTCATTTTTTAATGCAGGCTCTTTTAGGTGTCATTATTTTGCTTAAACACAAATATGAGAAACCACAGCTCTATCTACATTCGTACATATCATGTTTGTGAAGTATTGTCAGCTTCAAATGTAGCTATTACACCCAAGTTACAAAGCTGACTATTTTATTAATCTGCTTTCACTAAACTGGGAACTAAAAGCTTTTCCCTCTTCTTGCCATTTATTTTGTATCTGTTTTCTTCACCAAAACCCCACCTGGTGGGCAGATCCTGCTGATGCCAGGATTCTCTCTGGAGCCTGAGTGCGGTCACACATGTGACTATAGAAGTACTGCGGTTTCTCAAACGCCACCCATAAATACCACGCTCATACAGTTTCTCATTGTGAAGCACCAGGCTGACGTTGGAAAAGCAGGTTTTGTTGGTTATGTCCTTGTCTCTTTAATCAGAACATTGTCAGTGCAGAAATACCTGTTTTCAGTAAGTCATGTACATGAATCTATCGCTGGCAAGATAGCAGAGTGCTGCAGTGCTATAAAAATCTTTAATAGCGAGCAGCAATCTGCGCTTGGACATCTGAATTGCTTTTAAAATGTGCCTTCCAGATTAATTCTGATGTAACCTGAAGATACAGTTCGTTGCAGTGTCATACCTGCATCTCCTAATTTGCTAACGCTTATTGTGGGAATGTGGAAAATGCCGCACGTCTTTTAAATGTAAGAAAAGCGGGTTTTCATTCAGCGGCCTTTCATTCCAAAGACAACAATCAATCAAGACGTGAGGAAGCTGCTGTAGGTTTTGTTTTCAGTAGCAGCAACGCTTGCTCGTACGTTGTGATTCCAGATAAGTTTTCTTCTTGCAATACGCTCTCCGCACCGTGATAAAATGTTTTGTTGTGGCATTTGTGTCGTAGGTTCTGCATGGAGTACTGACAGCTCAGGGAGAACGAGCAGCTGGCTGGTTCTTCGAAACCTCACACCCCAGGTACATCCAATCCTACAGACCTACTCATGAGAAGGGATGTGTCACATTGGAGAGATAAGAAGAACGTTTGTCAACCGTGGTCGTTCGGTTCATTGGAAGGGAAAATCATTACTCTGCATTTGTTACGAGTGTCTGTCTTCTACGGGGAATTTGTTACGTTTTCCAAGTGCTGTCAAATCAATTATAAACTTTTAAGACTGTAATTAGTCATTCGGTGTGCACAGTTTATGTAGGTGTAAGTTGGGAGGTGAATGACGTTTTCAAGCACGTACAGAGATGTAAAATCTGCTCTTTCTGTGTGTCTTTTGTTGTTGTTCTCATAAGTCTGTCCAGTCCTCTAGTCCTCCACATAGTGTCTTTCACAAGGAACAACATAAATCACAAAGTCTTGAATGTAGACATCCAAATGAATCTTGGGGGAAATTTAGTTCTATTTATGAACAATGTGTTTTTCCTTTGAAAACTTTCCTTTCCTTTCTGAACTTTTGTGGACTTTTAATGATAAATATAATTTGTGTGACCTAACTGGGGAAATTTTGTGCACTGGACTGTAGGGAAGTCTTAAAAAGACACTATATCTCACTCAGTGAAGACAGAAGTGTATAATTAAATTCTTTTTGTGGGAAAAAAACCATTTTTTTTTCCTTTCACCTCTACTTATTCTTTAGCTTCTAAAACTTGCTTAGCCAACAAGCATATAAAGTAAAATCACACCAATATCGATAACCTTTCCCCGCTTCCCTCTTACCAGATTGATGGTTCCACACTGCGGACACTGTGTTTGCAACATGGCCCTCTAATAACATTCCACTTGAACCTGACGCAAGGGAATGCTGTGGTCCGATACAGTTCCAAGGAAGAAGCAGCCAAGGCCCAGAAGTCTCTGCATATGTATGTTTCTGCTCTCCCTTTTCTTTGTTGTGAAGCCAGTTTTAGCTCAGAAACTATTTTCTTAGGCATTTATTTGGTAGGACTTGGAATTGATCGTTATTTTCATCTGATTTTCAAAATTGCCTAATGAGAGAGAGGAAAAAATAGTTGGGGGCTAGATGCTCACCTACTGCTGAATAAATGGTCGTTGCAAAACCTGACAGTCGTGAGTCCCCGTTCACTATGTGCTCAGTAAGGATTTGTCACCTCTAAGGCCGCAGAGAATTTGTAAGATGTGAGGAGAATTCCAGGGCATCTCAGAAAGAGCACGAGACAAGGCTTTAGCTTTAGAGAGAACAGAAAGGACAAAGCAGTCATAAATAGCATGTTCCTGGTGGTCACCTGTTTTATAGTTATGAAAGAAACCGAAAGAAATTACAACAAAATGTGCTTTTTCGGTCGTTTAAAATCCGTGGGACTAATTGGCATACTACACAAGACCAGGATTTGAGTGATAAAATCAGTGACATTAGGGAGGATCAAGAATATAGAGACTGATGTTTCAAAAGAATACCCAAGGTCCTTACAGCTAGAAAACAATTTTCTTTATCAACATGTTATAGCATGAGTATAATGAAAAATACAGATCAGAGCAGGAACTTCATTTGGAACTAGCTGTACTGCTACCTTCCCTATACTTGAAAATTTAGGAGAACAGAAATTGTAGTAAAAATAATTATATTACTGACAGCGTTGTTTCTTCAACCGGTGACCATCCCCTTAATTAAATATTATGCAGCAGCATTCAGAACAACAGGAGATTAAAAACTGACCCAGCTTAGTTACATCAGTTCAGATGTAGGCATCAGGTAAACGAAATAATGCCGAAGGCAAAATTCATACGTTGAGTTTACAGATAACTGCTCATTTTAAATATGTACATGGCAGTGTTCTTACATTATCAGTGATCTGGAAGGCCTCCGTTTAAATTGTTTTTCTAATCGCTTGTGGCATAACTAGAGTTCAGCTGGCAAGGACAGGACAGAGCTTTCTGAATGGGAAGGCCCGAGATATATCTGTCTGGTTTGCTGGCAGGGTGAGAGAGGGAAAATACAATGAGATTTGTGGAAGCCAAGAGGACGGTGTTAGAGTTCCAAGAGAAACCAGCCACTAACTGTTTCACAGATAAATGTTTACATGGAGTTGATCGCTGGGAAACATATCACAGAGCCGACAGCCGGATACCATCCGGGATCAGCGCTGGCGTGGGCAGCAGGACTAGGGCAGGGATTGTCCCTCTGGACTCGGCACTGGGGAGGCTGCATCTCGAATCCTGGGGTCAGGTTTGGGCCCCTCACTCCAGGAAGGACCTTGAGGGGCTGGAGCGTGGCCAGACAAGGGCAACGAAGCTGGGGAAGGGCCTGGAGGAGAAG
>JAVSBS010001782.1:0-25228 GCA_033124195.1 Coracias cyanogaster
CTGCTCTTATCTCAACCTGTGGGAGGTACATTCTTTTGATTCTCCTCCCCATCCCTCTGGGAGCGGGGAAAGAAAGAGGGGCAGGGGGAGTGAACAAAAAGCTGTGTGGTTTCTGAGTGACAGGCTGGGCTTAAACCACAACAGTTGTTTTTTGGTGCCCAGCATGGGGCTTGAAGGGTTGAGATAACAACAGATCTGCCCAGAGCGTGTTAAAAGAAATTTGCTATAAACATTCATTATCTTAGTTTCATAGTCACTGGGCACAGTGTTGACTGTGGCTCTTAGACTTGTGGTGTTCATTCTTAGAGTTGCATATGTAATACTTCACTTGCCGTATATAGTCCCTGTGCTGCTGCTTATCACCCCTGGGAGTGAAATTAAGGTTTTTGCTTTGATGTACTATGTAACACTGGTTTACGGTATGATCGAATTATTGGTTGTGGGACTAATATGGTATTTGTACTCATCATTGTCATCAGCTCTGTACTTCAGAAGCTATTGGAGGCTATTACTAATTACACCCTTTACCTTTTCCAGAGAGCCAATCTATGGGGGAGACGCCTTCCTTCACCTTTGTGTTCTCCTCCTGGCTAATTACAATAGGATTTGAGAATTTTGAAAATTTTGAATATCCTTGGGATGCTGAAATCAGAATGAGTCTATTGCTAGCAACCTGTAATGGGTTTAGGCCTTGTTTAGGGTTAAACAACTATTTAAGAGTACCACCTCTGTCCTCATGCTGGATAATCATGGGTGGCACGGCATGTGAAAGAACATGGACAGATATTTAGAGAACTCCTCACCTCCACTGGTTTGGAACTTCATGCCCAAACAACTACAGGACTCTGATAAAGTGACATTTTAATATTTGAAAGGAAAATGCTGTGGCTATTCCAAACAGGCACAACTTACCACATTGTGCTGGGCCCTGGCCAGTATCCACCAAACACTGCTTGATATTATGCAGCACCCACAGCAGCAAGGGAAGGAAAACAGACCGACAGATATTGCAGCCACTCCGACTCCCACACAGACAGTGAGGTTATTCCAATCCTAGCAACAGGTACCGTGCCATTCCAACCCTAGCAACAGGTTCCGCAGCCATTCAAACCCCAGCAACAGGTACTGCAGCCATTCCAACCCCGGAACGAGCACTGCAGCTGACCCAAGAGAATCAACCAGTGCCAGTACCAGTCACTCTTGTACAGAAGAAGAGATATAAAAAATAAGTTTGCTTAGTGAAGGACGAAGATGAACCAGGGTAATCACGAGAACAGGAGAAAGAGGCAGAACCAAAGGTTATCACCCAATCCCTGTCCCCAAGTAGGCTGTGAGATACCTGAAAAGATTTCCACTTTCCTCCAGGAGAGCCCATTATCACCTGGCTGCTCTGATGCTGGGATAATGGGGCCAGTAGCTTGGAACTGGAGGGTAAGCAAGCCAAGCAGCTGGGATTCCTGTCTAGGGAAGGGGGCATCCATCATTGTATACTAACTCATTGGCAGTAATGGACTGGGGAGACAAAGAGGCACTAAAGGTGGATGATGTGGCTCAATAACTCTTGTGATTCAAGGAAAATATGTCTTCCTCCCTTGTCACCATTGTAGAGAAATTGCTAGATATACTAGCCAAGGAACTGTCCCGAGAGTTCCAGTGATTTGAGGACAAGTTCTACTCACCACATGGACCTGTATCTCAGCTATTAGGAGTAAGCATGCCCCTGCTCAAGAGAAGTAATATGAAAGGTACGTTCATGCCATGGAGTACCCTGTTGTTTTACCTGCATGGCCATAAAGAGGATGTGAGGAAGTGGGATGGAAAACCCTAGATGCATGAGTATGTGAGTTGTGAGGAAAAAAAAACACAAAAGGGGATTGAAGAAGAATCTGAGGTGGTAGCCTGAGACTCCATAAGTGTGGTGAGTATCATGGAAATAGATTGATGACTCTGGACTAGGTATTATATTTGAAATGATTCATCTGTATAAAATGTTAAAGCAAGAATCACTGATCATTCTTAAATGTCTACAAAGGTAGAAAATACGAGTGGGATCTGATGTCCTGAACAAAGACATTGGAAGGCCCTGTGGATAGCAGATAAATTTTTTAATGCTTGTTAAGGAGATGTGAAATAGTGAAGTATCTATTTCTTCCCATCTTTAAATTTTTAAAAAGTATCTTGCTACAGGGTATGTTTTTCAGTTGCTATAGAACATGTTAGCTGAGGTTTGCAAGTTTTGTACATTCTGGTGAAAATTTCTCTTGCAAATAGCTAATTATCCCAGAATCACAATGAACTCATTCATGAAGAAATTGCACACCATAATGTGTTGTCAGCTGAGGTTCAGAAATTAAAAAACATTATTATCAAAAAGAAAATTGGACACCCAGTTTGAGCTAACAAGGAGGGATTGTTTTTCTTTAAACTGTGACTGGAAGGACCTCACAGAGTATCATCTTCTCTTGTTGCCAGCAACCATGTTTTATAGCCCTCATAGAATGTTTAAGCTATGTCTAAAGGACAGCTGGATTTTCAGTAGCATTTGAAACTCTATTATTCTTTCATATGAGATCATATTCCAAGTACAGTTTCTAGAGTTGCCAGAAATTCTCCTTTATGAAAACATTTTCCTGCCACTGATACGCCTTTATCATATATCACTTTGAAGTGACAAATGCAATCTTGTCTTCAGAAATGGCGATGTTTCCTTATTATTATTCCTAGACCAGTAGTAAGAGGCTAAGCAAAACTATAAATGTGTTGTGTGTGTGATGCAGTTTTCATAGTGAATGTGCAGCCAATGTGAAACTGGGAAGGAAAGATCCCTGCTTGCAGGAGGAAGGAACACAAAGACGGTGTCAAGAAATAAGTCTTTGTGGAGAAAGAATAGTGATTAAAGTCATTATTGGATAAAATTTTCATATAAAGAGTTAATTTTTTAAAAAAGGATGGAGGTTATCATGCTTTGGCAACGTAGAACAACAATTTATAACACTAGAGTCTCTGTGATAAGGAAGGTAATCTGTTTGGGTCAGAATTAAGTTATTAAAAATCTATGCTAGTAACATTCCTTCTAGTAACATTAAAACACTAAATGGAAAAACAAAAAGGAAACGGGAACCTGTATTTTCATAGAAGTCTATACTAAAAGAACACTCTGCTATCCCTTGCTTATAATGTAAGATGATATCATGGTTAAGATACCAGCAGCTGTCTATAGCCTTCCTACCTATTGTACTTTTTCTAAAATGCTCAGGTACTTCCCTGGAGGCAGTGGGCTGGTGAAAGTGCTGCCGTAGTCATTCCCATAGCAGTTCTCTGAATTGTGCCCACCTAGATCTGTTCTGGATAGTATTTCCAGACATGGTGTTTGAGCTACTGTAGCGTTACTTCCTATTACTGGTTTAAAACCAACCTTGAGGTGTTGCTGCATGTATTATCTGCATTTCATCAATATTGTCTTGGTGTTTGGAACAGAACATTGAACAAAGGAAAATGCTTTGTAGAATTGTATGGGCTGTGCTCTGCAAATAAAACCTTAGGGAGAAATGGGGATAAGTGTAGCAAGAGAATTTATAAATCAGATTCCTGACATGACTTTTTTTCTTCTCCCCATGCTGCCCATCTCATCTCTTGTGCTATGTGAGAAACTGAGGGTGGAAAAGAAGCACCCCTAGCCTTACCTGCATACTGAATTGTTTTTGTTGAAGTAGTGTTCTTACACTAGTTCATGTCCTTGAGAAAACAGTCTTTTTCTGATTTAGTGATGGTTTATTTCAGCATAATTTGAATTTTTAAACCCTCTTCAATGGTGGCTTTGTGCAAGATGGATTGACTCTACATTGCAGCTGTCTAGGAGAGCGTGCATGTTATTAATTACTGTGCCTCAGCTGAGACTTAAGAACTTTTTGAACTGCTCTAACACACTTGCAAGTTATTATGTGTTCATACCCTTCATGATCTAAGCTAACACAAAGCAGATCTGACTAAAATGAATTTCAGCACAATTGTTTGCATTAATACAATTGTCTCAAAGTTATGCTTGAAATGCAAAAATTGAGGTGATGATTGAGGAATTACAACTCCAATCTATGTGCCTGATCCCTCTGTGAAAGATTACTACCCTCACAGCAGAATTGCATGAAATCTATAATTTTATGAGCTCTCATCCTTTCCAATCCTAGATCATTCACGAGGGACCACTTGGAGATCCTTAACAAAATACCTTGCTATGGGTTTCCTGATTGTGTCCAGTGTTCTATACGGTTGCAATCTTCTACCAGTAGATGTCACCTCAGAACTGGTGAAAGTTTATTCTGTTTGTTTCAAGGTAATTAAAATATAGTGGTTCTGTGGCTTCGGCCTTGAATTTAAATATCAGATTGCTTGTTCAGAACATTAGAAAACATGATGTCACTGTTCAGACATTCAATCTATGACCACTGTGACATTGGTAAAGAGAGAGAGAATTCAGACTGAATAAATGTGTGACTGAAAAAAAGAAAGCCAGTTATTCTGTTAGTTAGTAAACTTTAAGGAAAGATTTTTGAAGATCAAATTCTGATTCCAAGTTAACATACTTCTAGATTAAACTAGTAAGCCAGAGCAAAGGAACCGCTGTGGGGCAGAGGATGGTAGTAATTTGTGGCAGCCTCTACACTGCCAGAAACAGGGTTACTGGAGCACTCAGAGGAGTCTCTGCCCCAGTAAACTGGTTATCCTAATGAGACAGTGTGAGGAAGGGTTACACCTGGTCTGTACTATGCTGTTGGGATTTATTTTTTTTCTTAGAATTACAGTGCTATTTGTACCTTGAATATGTTGCTGGAACATCATTTGAGAGGCAAAAATGTGGTCATTGGTCTTTAGAGTAGCGTGACACTGTATATGACTTACTACCATGCTCTTGGGATGTGTTCTTGCTTCAGTGTGTTTCTGTGTTTTGTGAGCAAGCACGTACGGGACAGTCAGTCTTATGTCCAGAAATTCCTGCTTTGGGGATAGAACCATGCTACTAGTATATTCCCACACTTTCCATACTGCTGTAGCTATTCCTCGTGACGATTTCTGGAGGCCAACCCCAGAGATCTTAGTGCCTCAGACATGGAACCATGCTGAGGGTCTGTGGTGAGACCCTGGGAGAGCTTGCAGTGCCCTGTGAGGCAGTGACTTTAGCCCACTGTCACATCTAACCGAGGCTCTTCCTGTTCTGTGTGATCCTGAGCATCGCCTGCTCAATCTGCATTTTAGAAGTGGATTGGTTGCTTCTGCTTGCAGGTGAGTTGTTTATGCGGTAGAGTAGATGTTTGGTGAAAGCAGTGGCATTCAGAAATGTTTTTTCCCCTTGAAATGCAGAAGACACAGGGTATGGAGGATGATGACAGGCGTGTGAATGCTGCAGTACTGCGCAATTCTGTGGAGGGACTGGGGCTTTGGGATGGATGGAATCCACATTGTTGTACACATATGGGAGAGCCAACAGTGGGGCATCCAGAAACTAGACCATGGGGCTGAATAAGGAGCTTCCTCCCAGCTGTCAGGACCTTGAGAGCACCAACAAGCCAGGCAGCCCTTTCTCCTCTCTTGGGATTGGGTTTGACTGCCTGCACTGGAGGCCAGCCCTGACACAGTGCAGCTCTATAGCCTTGGATGAGACCATTATGAAAAAGGCAGTGTGAGAAGGGACCATGAGGGGCCTCCTCAGGATGTCCTCTTTTGGCTCAGGACCTTGCCCTTGCCTGAGCTATGTGGTACTTGTGCCCATGCCTGGCCATATCCTTACTAGTCCTGACCCCTAGCTGGCTTCCTGGCTTAGCCTAGGACCTGTCTGGTCACCACAAACTTGTCTGATGATCATTGGACTATCACCTGACCCTGGTTACCATTGTCATACCTGCTTTGCTCACCTTTCTTGGGGGCTTCAGTATGGGGACCTTGCTGTTGAGGCCACCATCACCATTGGCTCCATCTTTACCTTCCATGATGGAGCAGGCAGCTCCTGCTGCTCCCTGATACTAACCTGCTGCTATCACAGGCTGATTTATGTTGTGTATATTACAAATTATAATTTATAATTATAATACATGTATAAGTTAGAATTTAACTTGTGTTGGCAGTTCAGTTCTCTGTAGTAATACCATGGAGTCTGTAAAGTGATTAATGATGTGTCTCCTCAAAATTAATGAGATAAGAGATAATAGATCATTTTCTGAGATTAGGCCTTTTGAAGTGATAGGTGATAGGTGTCTTATAGATGGCATACCCACTCCCACTTGGTTCTCTAAAAGGAGAATATGGATACATCCGTTCCAAGGAATGTTATTCCTTGTTTTTGCAGACTGTGGCCTAGCTCAAAGCACAATTGTGAACACCTGTGTACTAAGTTAAGAAAAGGTGAGTTGCGCAGTTCCAATGTCATTAAGAGATTATCTGCCTGTTTGCTTAAGTACTTGACACTAGTGACATTGCTGCTAACCATGTGTCATTACTTTTTTTGGAGGAGGCTTTTTTGCTGTTGCCATTGCTCAACAAATGGTGGTACTTTAACACCAGAGGGCCAGCTGTGGTAGAACAGGCTGTAAATGTCTGACAACAGCAGGAGGGCAATTTTGTTGACCTGGGTCAAGATTGATGCTGGTAACAAAAATCCGTTTGGATACCAGTGTGTTCAGGGCCATCAATTAGACTGAGATGATAAACCCTGCACCTGAGACAGAGGCATTTTCATATGGGATGATTCTGGGAGCCTGCTTGTTTATGGGGCTGATATGGGCAACCAGGCCTCCTTTCATTCCTGGGGCTGGATCAAGGCAGGTGGGGAATTAAGAGACACCTTGTATACCTACATCCAAGTGCCATATGATGTGAGTTTCTGAGGGTGGCTATAATAATTCAAACAATTTTTATCAATTTATAGTTAGATTTTTATACAACCATCAGTTATTTTGACACAGGCTTTATGGGATTATAGGTTTAGTGAGATTTTTAAGTGTAAAGTGACCATATGTTTTACAGGCTTAATACAGCATTAGCTTTTAGGCAATTTTGCAACTTTTAAAAAGCTTAGTAATCTGTTCCTTGGCTCTTCTGCACGTGCAGGACCCATGTAGCAATGTATTTTAAGAACAAACTAAATAATTAACTATTCAATCAAAGCCAAACCATTTTAATCCTACTAGCTACTTGTTCATACACAGAGAAAATAGGTCATGTTCAGTGTGAACTGAAATGATCTGTATGTTTACGTGCTTGTAACATCTAGGTATAGTGAAAGTATGTGAGTCACAAATAAGATCATTGGAGGTCAGGCCAAGAGAAGTCCTGGAGAGTATAACAGTTGCTAAAATACCATAATGGAAAAAAGAACTAATATTTGAGGGCAGTGGGAAAATTCCACCTCTCTGTGCCAAGAAACCTGTGAAGGGAGCAGAGTATCAGCAAATGGAGAGGCTTAGTACATGGCCAACACAGCCCTCAGGAGATTGCCCTGTCCAAAAATCTGATAGACTGTTATTGCTCTTGCTCTAATGAATAATGCCTGCCAGCATTATTTATTAGGGAAGAGAAATGATAATGCAATGTTGCACTGGGATGCAGATGCTTGCTGTGGGAAGAATGGTTTCTCCCCTTTCATCCTCTTACCCTGGCTGTGTTCTGCAAATAAATGAGAAAGTATAAGCGGTGTGGATGTACAGCTTTATACAGTTCTGTTCTCGCAATAGTAAGAGTCCTTCGCTAGTCAGAAATGATTATCAACATATCAATGTGGCTATATGTGACTTTTGCATGGGGTGAGGTGTTGTGTTAATTAAGACTAGGGTCCACAGTGCATGAGGAACCTCACATGGGAGAAGACAAGACAACCTTGCCGAGTCCCACTCTTGCAGCTAGAACTGTCCCAACTTCAGCATGTCTTTGGCCACTGCCTGAAGCTGAGCGATTGACATGGCTTTGAAGTTGGCAAAGGAGAACAGACTACTCAAGTTGAGACTGCAGCCTGTGTGCTGATACTTCTGACCCAGCTCTGCAAGCTGAAATGTCTTTAGCTGGAATGGGCAGGGGAGTCTATGGAGAGGCATGTTTCTGGTGGTGAGAGACATGTAGCTAAATTCTGGGCTCTGGTACTCATGTACAATGAATAACGAGCAGAGAGAAGGGGAAGAGGGTTTTGGTACAACCTTCCTTTTAACTTATGCTAAATTGAATGCTTGTTCAGTAACATGATATAATAATATTTAAATAAATGCGGAGGACTGACCCCTCCACAGGGTGTGTGCAGAACCTTCTATATCTGATTCTCTGAATCCTGCACTTGGTCCTCCAGCATAGATTGCACTGTGCATATCTTGGTTTTTTCATGGGAGGGTCAAAATATGTTAAAACATTTTTTTTAAAAAAAACAGAAAACAAAAATGTTGAGGCTTTGTGTGGGGAGAAAGAAGCTGAAGGCAAGTTGTAGATGGGAAAACGGTCTTTTTTTTTTTTTTTCCAGATAGATGGATGGCTGTAGTCTGTGTTTTACCTTAAACAAGGGTGATAAAATTTGTGTTAGATTGCAACAGCAGAGCATATTCATCTAACTTTTGTGTATTATTATTTAGTTTTTTGAATTTCTAAACCGCTGTTTCAACATATTTAGAATTCCTATTTCATCTTCACCAGACACTACATTTTGTGTTGTGCATTTGGCTATATTGCATGTGCAAGGGTTACAAAAAAGCACTAGATGTGCATTATTACTGTACCTTTATATTTATCTACATGCCAAGACTAATCCAAGATGCAGTAATGTTTTGCCTTAGAGCAATTGTACCAATGAACCTTAACCCTGATCTTAAGAGACTTAACTCTCTGTTCCTGTGACAGTTTGTTTATTCTTCACTTCAGGGCCTCTTTTGAGCTAAAACAGCCAGTTAGAGCAAATTGTTCTGGACAGCTTTTCTGCCTCTGAGTAACAAAAAACTGTGCAACTTGTTTTCATTTCTTCCTACACCTTTTCCAGGTGATTCCTGCAAATGTAAATCCACTGCAGTATCCATCCAGCACTGGAATATTCTAAATGTGGAGAAATGATATGACTCATTAACAGTGTGACCTTTCAGCATTATCTATTTGTAAAAATTGCTGCTTGCAGGGCACAATCCCTCTGTATCCCACTGTAGTTTGTGTCCTTATCATTGTGAATGCAATGTGTACAGTGTCCATATTGGAGGAAAAAATTATATCCAGGCATTTTGTATATTTTCAGTTACTAGTGTAGGTTCTTGTGCTGTTTGAGTGGTAGATAAAATTATATCTGTATTGTAAAAGAATGTTACATGTTGAGGGTTTTGTCCTAGGATAGATCTAAACCCTTGTAATTCAGTGGAAGGTGTAAGTGCTCTGTTTTTCTTCAAGTATTTGATTAATGCAATTAATCAACTTAAACTTTATTTAATAGTATTTAAAAAATCTTTAATCTCAAAAAGTGACAGAGAATATATCCCTATATTAAATGGGATTTCTTTTTTTTACTTAATTTATAAACAAATACATTATCTGTGAAAGGGTAAAAGAACAGAAATGGAAAAGGATTGTTTGCCTGTAGTGCAGTGTCAAGGGGGAGATGTCAAGGGAAAAATGGAGCCCACTTCAGCTGCTGTTAAAGTTAGTAAGAGCTGGATCAAACCTAGGATATCCTACAACTCTCATGAGGCACCACAGCTCTTGATTTCAGTAATCAAGAATTAAAACTGGATAATCATTAACTATATAATTCTGTTCACCAAAGAAGAAAGAACTCCTGGATAGATTTAACATGGTAAAACTTGCTTTATTAAACCTTTTTTAATTAACCAAATACCTTACATTATTTCAGATCCTGCTACATCACTTCTTTTATGAGAACTACTGAAACAGAGACAAAGGTCAGTTTAGGAATATAAAACTATTTATTCTAGAATTACACATAAAATAAAAAGAAGTTAATCAGAGTTGAAGGTAACAATCTTTATCAAGCTAAAATCTTGGGCTGACAGTGCAAATAGGTTTGTAGTAGACTAATAAATAATTTACTGCCCTTTAAAAAATTTATTTTGTTGAATTGCAGTTGCAACACAATTTACAAATTGCTGGAAATGAGATAGATTTTTGTTTGTTTGCATTCTCATGGAGATTTTCTTTGTTGCTGCCACAGAACAGAGAGGAGTTATTTCTGTAGTATGTAATCCTAGCATAACTGAGACATTGCATTACTTAGAATGAAGAAAAAATATACATGTATAGATCCATACTTATAATGTTTATGTAATTACTTATTTTTAATAGAAGTATTTGTATTGTTAACTGTAATTGAGTTTTCCATCTTGTCTCCTTTATTTCTGTTTATTAGAAATTATTACATAGGAAAATATGAACAAGTGAAAATCTGATTTAGTATTTCATATTGCATCTCATTAACTTTAAAGATGCATAATTGTAAATTCTGCAGTAATACTGAACAAATTTATTTACAGGCAGTTGAATAGATAGACTGAGGAGCTGAAGTGGAGTCTTCCAGGATACTTAAGATATTCTGTGAACACTTTTTACTACTTGCATTAATGGTAAATTTTGAGAAGTGTTAAGTGGATGCAATGAACAGAGATGGGAATGAGCTTCATTACAGCTGCAGCAGTTTGTAAACATGAGAAGCCAAAATGAAGGAATTCTTGCAGAATAAGCACCTGCTTATTGGCTATGCTACCAAGAAAAATGAAACACTGATAGAAATCTCAGACTGGATTTTCTGTTCAAAACCTGCTTAAATTCAGGTAATGTTGTGCTGTAGCAAGGATCTGAGGACCTGAAGGAATCTATTCTTGACTGTATGATTTTATATAGAATATGCAAATTTTCCAGGTGGTGCTCATTTAGCTGTAGTTTTCAGCAAAATTATGTTGGAACATAAATAATTCTAAATAGTTCATGAAATATTAATAAAGGCCTATTCAGTATTTTCCTTTCTGGAGGCTCATGGGAAACGAATGGTGTTGCTGAAGCTCTTTTGAAGAGTTATTCTATGAAATTCGTAACGTGCTATGCACTTTTCCATTAATTTGAAATAGTTTTCTAATCTTCCAGTGTTCCCTTGTCAAATGCCAGTCCTCAGTTGTGCAAAGTTTCCAGCAAGGCCTATTGGGCTTGTCCTAAAATGATTAACTGGTGTTGGAAACATTTCACTTTTCTGCATTGCCGCTTCTTGTTATTACAGAAGGAAGTGGTCCTCTGCTGGGCAAAATGTTTTGCCTCTAAGTAAAATTATAGAGATATTGTTACTTGTCTATTTGACATCTATGAATGCAAAAATCCCAGTGCTGCTGCTTGCATGTGGCCACTCACACAAGGGGCTTTCCCTGCATCACATTATTGTGTACTGTGAATGTAACAGGAGTGGAAAAGACAGAGTATCTGCCACATGTGTGGATAAGACTCCTGCTGCTGCAACATCTTTCTTACCTCAAATTACAGCAGGCTACAGCAAGATTAATTTGGTCAAAAAATGATAAAAACACAGAAAAGCATTCAAACTGAGAGAAGGGGGAAATGCCAATTAATATAATTATATACCTTAGGTAAAAAAGCTGTGTCATGATGCATTTAGTCTTTTACAAAGTAATCACAAATATTGATAAGTTAGAGCAGGAATGGCTATTCACTTTATCTTACAAAACACGATGACTAAGATATTCATTAAACTGAAATGTTTTGCCTGCAAAATTGAAAGGAAGTTTTTTCATACAATGTGTATTTTCCTTGGGGACATAATTATTTCAGGATATTATTTGATATCTAGAGTTTAATGGGATCTAGAAAAGGAGTTGACAATTAAAAAAGCCCAACAAAACAAAACTGAAACCCAAGCTTACTCAGATTTGACATACTGTTAAGTAAAGAATTAGGTATTTTAGAAAAGAGTTAAATTCTTATGCTGCTGATTCACGGGGTCTAGAAGAATTTTCACCTGAGGCAGATGTGACTGAAGTACCTCTTGCAAAACTCCCTGAAGTTTTATGACACAGCTGTGGCCAAGGACAAAGCTCTGCAGCAACTGAACCACAGGCCTGATCCAACACAACAACCGTTACGCCTCCATTCCGATGGCAGTACTTCTCCCACGATAAAGAATGAGGTCCTCGAGGTGTCCTGACACCTGCTAGTTTTAGGGGGAATCAACCTGTGTGCAGAGAGGGCAGTTTCCTAGGTTGTACCAGGTAAGAGAGGTCCAGCTCAACCTCTTACACTGCACTAGCTTGTAGAAGCACCAGGTGTTAGACACCACTACTGCAGTTTCAGAAACAATCTGATTGATGCGATCAAATTCTCATGTTGATCCTGAAATGCATGTGGTGACACACACTCTAAACAATTTATTTTAATATGGAAAGGAAATATGTCACCTCCAACGTGCCCCTGCTTTACATCAAATATACTGTTAAGAGTTTTATCTCAGCATGAAGTCCAAATGTTGATTTTAATTTATACAAATAATTTCTATTAAACAGCTTATATGAATGAGACTATCTGAAACCTTGAAAGTGCTTTACAGTAAATGAGGCATTCAGCATCTTAATATTATGATTATGCTATTTACTGTGAAAGCTGGCTGCACTTAAACTCATTGCAATGTATATGAGCTGCCTAACTTGGATGCTTTTTCATTGTCTTTTTGCAGCAGATTACATACATTATAAGTAAAATCTCTCATCCTTCCTCATTACTGTTGCGTGTCTGAATTAAAATATCTCTTTTATAATGCTGGATGTGGTTTTACTTGCTTTATCACTGGCATTTCCAATGGTTTTGTGGTGGTGATTTGGAATCTAAATAGTAGAGACATCCCATCTCTAAAGTAATGGCAAAATCGTAAGAAAAACTGGGTGTGACACTATAAAATTAGGCCCCTTTTACCCCTTTGCCCCTCCCTGCCCCCAGGGCTGAAGTTTGCTAAGCCACAACTAGTTCAGCCGAAAAGTTTGTTTACAGTCTTATGCAAGGGGCTTTTATTCTGCATATGTTACAAATAATAGCTTTGGACTAATAGGAAGATCCTAGAACATTACTCTGACATCTGTAAGTCATTATTGGAAGTTACATTCCTGGTGAAAGGAGTTCTCAAACTCTCCCCCTCTCCCCTCCTCCCCTTCTCCCAAATCTCTGCTGGAAAAAAAGCCAGCCCCTGTATGTTCGAATAAACTGGTTCTGATATCTCTTATAGTAGCTATATGGATAATACTTATGGTAGAAGTCCAGTCTCTCTCCTCAACAATGGCTTAAGTGCATAACAATTGCTGTGATAATAGAAAAAACCCTAACTTTTGGGAGAGCAAACTGCCTGGTGAACATATGTCTAAATGCTGAAGTTCACTGACTCTTTAATCTGAAGTCGCCTGATTCAGCCACTCTTACTTGTGTCAAATAATACGTGAATTTTCCTGATAAGCAGAGCTGACAGGACTGGGGCCTTGGCTGAGTAATGGAGTATCCTTCAAGGAACAAAATGTAGCATCCTTCAAAATAGTATGTACGTTTTTCTTTGCTTATTTTGGCCTGAGTCTCATCTTTGTTTGAGTCTTGGTCTTTAGCTAGTATTTCTTTGCTAGTACCACTAGGAGATCTGAACTCATGTAAACTAAAATAGTGAAGGGTTCCAACTTGCATCTCTCCAGGCAGATGACCTCAATACAGCTTTAGTCAACACAGCTTAGGCACTCAAGCAATTTCATTAACTATGAGTGGAACAACTTATTAACTTCTTGGTAAACACATCAGAAATTGGTGTTCAACTGGCACCTGATGAAGAAATGCATTATGGGTGGAGTTCCCTAAAAACTTCACTGACAAGGATGGGTAAGATGAAACCCTAAATCAGAGTACCAGAATAATCCACGCACTGCTCTAGCATGCGGAACAAGCCTAAGTTAATACTAAAAGTAATAAACTAAAACCACATTGTAAAAGTTTGGGGTTTTTTTTGTTTTGGTTTTCATTTTGTTTCGTTTTGGTTTTGACATGTAGTATACAGAAAAGGGAGAGAGCAATGTAATTAGATATTATAATGAAAATGTTGTGTAAAATGTCTCAAATTAGCTGACAATTTTTGTGAGCTTGTTTATTAGATCCATAAAGCAGATTAAATTGAGGTTTTTGCTTTGTTTTTAAATTGAAAAGAAAAATATTTAATCTGATGAGTTTTTGTGCATGCAGAAAACAAGTAGTAGCTAAGTGTGAAAGACTTGCAGACAATTTGTATATGCAATTGATTGATTCTCTTTTCATACATGCTAATTTTAAAATTGAAGTGATAGTATGTTTCTATAGTACATAGTCAAAATACAATTTAAAAATTACAAACATTTTGAAAGTTTTCAAAATAATGCTTATTCTTTTGAACATGTTACAAGGACTGTAAGAAAGCAGAAAATGGAGTGAACTAAAAAAAGACTGCTTATATTTACATAGCTAAATTAACAGTGGGCTTGTATAACACTTTCCTTTCTGGTGTGTCAGAAGCCCCATGGGCAATATCTGTATTTGTTGGCAGATGGAAGATGGGAGCAGAGGGAGGTGTTTCTCATTTTTTTTAATAGTAACCAAGAAAGAAGGTATCCTTTAACTATGCTAGCCTATATGTACTTTGTTGCTTAAAATTGCCCCGAGCGTATCAATAGTATAGCACAGCATTCAAATAATATAATTTCTGGTGGGTGTGGGTGTGAAGACTTCATTGTTGGATTTGAGAATATCTACCATGGGAAATCTCTTATGAAATAACTGTTACTTTGTGCAGTGTGGTCCATTCCAAATGCTAACCATTTACTCTTCAGATATTTTTCATGAACCTTGCAGATAAGCTATCTCTGTGGGGATTGACTTAACTGCATTCAGAAAACTAAGCTCTCACCAGAGATGGGGAAATCACCCCACCTTTCTTTCAATTTGGTGGTAGAATATTAACAAGGAGAGTGTTAGTCTCTAGAGCTTCCTCCCACCCTTTAAGACATCAGATTCATATTGGCAATAGTTATTATCTAGAAGGGTGACTCAGTGTCAGCTGTTTTCAATTTTTGCTTATAGAACCCTGGAGAAAAGTGTATATATAAGTAACAATTTACATTTTCATTTCTATATTTTATTGCATTGGAGCTGGTCACAATACCATGGTAACAGTTGCTTTGCAGATTCACTTTTGACAGCGTTTGATTCTTTGCCATAGTGGAGTTGGTTAAAGGGCTTGCTCGTGGTAAGAACTGGTAAACCTGCAGTTCTGTTGTTGAAATAATTGAAAGCAGGAAATAATTGAAATAATTTAAGCAGGAAATATTTGTCTTTATTTAAAGAAAGCAAATATTTACAAAAATAAGTAAAAGGAAATGCTCAGTTCATTATTTTGCTTCATGATTTGCTTAATGCATAATGTGTATGCACATACAACAGCATGTGCAATGTGTAAAGAGAGTTTTACAATTTCTACAGCTGTTCACCACATGTGTGACTGCATGGGGAAAACAAGTATGAGCTAAGAATGGTCCCCAGCTTATGCCCCAATGAGAGATGTATATAGTTACAGTAAAAAATGTACATTAGGCATTGTTAATAAAATGCTAATAGTTACCAAGGACTAAGTTTTGAGTAGTACAACAAACCTATATTTGAAAAACTACACATATAACAAGAAAATTCAACTGAACTGCCAAATATGTTGCTTTAGACTTTATTTTTACCCACAGAAATTCAACAAATACACAAAACTCAACATGGGCTTTAGTTGTACTACTTAGGGTAGGAATTGCTCATAAATATTGACTGTATTTCTTGTAGTTAGAAAACAGAGCAGCTAAGTCATATGTTTTGTTTGCTAACTTGACCTAACTGATGCTTAGTCTTTCTGCTAGATGGATGGTTTCATTTGTTGCCATTGTACTTTTTACATGAAAGGTAAAAGAAAGTGTGTTGCATCAGAGAAACCACTCTTGGTCTTGGTTTAAAAAAAAACAACAACAAAGTATTTTCATACCTATACTAAATGAGTCTGTTTCATCAGAAATGTATGTGGGATTTATTATGCATCTGTTAAGAAATTACCTTTGTCATTCCTTCTGCATTAAAGAGAATTTGTGGCCTTTTATATTTCTAACATTGAAACTTAGGATCCAAAGAATTCAGCTGCTTTTTCTTCAGGGATGAAATAGGACTAGGGCTGAATATTTTTACCCTGAAGAAGTAAAAACATTTAAGAAATAAAGGTAAGCACAAGACAGTATCTCCTCTGGTATATCTGCCTCATACACACACGTGGATATGTAAGGTTCTAAGTTTAATGGAAGAGTCATCTATGTTTTGTTTGAGAGGAGAAAGAGGTCTGGGGAGAAGGATTCCACAATACCTCCATGGACAGCCATTGAAGTTCTCCTTAGCAGAGGGCCAGTACAAAGGCTGGACACCACATGGAATCAAAATAGCAATAAAGAAGGACAGAGCACTACATGAAGGCTGTTTCTCTGCATTGGCATAGATTTCAATGCTTAGAAGCAGAGATCTACAAATGTTTTGTGAATTTGAATCCACTTTGAGTGTGAACATCCTAGAATAGTATCAGATGCATCTATTTGGCAGGCAGCGAGTTTTAGTTCTTTCTGTGCCCTGCGGTACCTTGTCTTAAGATTCTCTGGCCCATGTGTGTCCTTGTAGAGAAGTGAGACTAAAATTGTGACCTGTGAAGTATTTGGGATATGTCTACTTCAGCATTTTAGATTGGATCAGGAGCAGGCTTTGGAAATGAACCTCCAGGTCATTCCCACATGCAGGACTTCTTTTTGCAAGATAGTTTGCAGGCTCAGACTACACAAATGGGTTTCCTCATGGGTGAAATTAAACTGTGATCCAGGACCTAACATCCTTCAACAACTAATGGACGTGCACTCCACACTGGAATTGGTTGGAAATAACTCTCCATAAACTGTGTATAGTTTAGATGTTCAACCCTCAACACATACAGTTTTGTTCTGTAGACCCCTTCCTATTGTACTGCACTAGTTGTTAATAGATACCCACAGTATGATCATTATCATGTCTTGCTCTTTTAGAAAATGATTATGGGAATCTGTTCTTGTATCTCCTATTCCTTCTGGAATTAATTACTGTTCATTAACAAAGTGGTTGGTCTATTTCATGGGAGAAACAGGATGAGACAGATGGAGGCCAGCCAATGTTCTTTAGCGTAAGGCCTTTCTCACCCTCATAGTGATAGTTTTGTGGCTCACACATTAGGAACAATTTTCAATGTAGTTAACTATTCTGCTTCTGTTGCTTCTTGATATCAAAATATCTTAATGTCTAAATATATAGATATCTAAGTAAGATGAAAAAATGTGTTGTCTTCATCTGTGAGATAACAAAGAGCTCTCTGGTTTATAGATTTTCCTGTCTGTCTATGTGTACTTGGATGTATCAGTATATTTTCTAGAGTAGGCAAATGTTATCGTTCCATGTTTAAAAAAGTGTATGTTGTGTAGAAATGGTTTGTGCTTTTTTTATTCTTTTTTTTTTTTTCTTATTCTCCTCTTGTCAAAGAGCAATTCAATGAAACAAATTCTTTACAAATAAAATGCAAGCACATAATGTTTCTTTCTTAGTAAATTGGATCTCTTACACCCTATGCAAGTTGAATTTTTTAGGTATATTTTGGCTAGTTCAGCAAAGCATGAATTTTTCATTATAGCTTTGAAACCTCCTGCAGACCTATATTGCTATGGTGCACACCTACCATGCCAGCCTGTAAATACCTCAGAAAAAAAAGACTTTGGCACAGATGGAACTTTTAGATACAATTAATCGTTAAGGCAACAGCAAAGTTGAAAGACCTAAATCGCTAATTTACTGGATACACAAATGTATGATCTCTGATAAAAGTATAACTTGCCTTTGATTATTTCTTTTTGTCCATGGTTTTCAACAGCACTGATTGTGGAATTTTGTGGTCTGTCTGATAAACTTCAGATGGTTCAACAGATGCAGAGCTCACACGTGGTAAGTGTAATCAACCTGCTTTGTACAGAAGGTTCTTGGCCCTGTGATATATTGGGGCCTGGGCTGTCCCTGATTTTAAGCAATTTCCACATGATAACATTGGGGGCACTGGCTCTGACGTACTTAGTTTGCTGATGTCCTTCAGCTCATTATCGCCTTCATATTTGACATTGCCAGTTCTGTGGAACAAATAATTGAGAAATACATAAAATTCTTGTTAAATTGTGCAAGGCAGAGAATGTTGGTGGTTTACAAAAAGCAGCTGTGAGACTTACCAAGGCTTATTATATTACTGAGAATACAGCTAGTGGAATATACTGTGGACTGCTTGTGAACTGATATTTCACATTTTTTGTCTTTGGATCTCTGCTATGATTGCAGTTGTTACTCAGTTGGTTTTAAGGTGCTTTCAGCTCATCTGCGTAGACTTCTATATTGAAAGATTGTCTTCCTCCACAAGCCCCATTCTCACTAGTGCGATCAAGAGACCCAGGAAATGGAAAGACCAATCCTTTCCATCAAGGTTTGGTAAAGGAGCAGATAGGTCTTTGGGTTTTTTCTTCCTCTCTTTCTTTTCTCAAGACCTCTCTTGATCTTTTGTGTATAGGCAAAGGAAAAAGAAACTTGCATTTAGCTTTTTTAATGTGTCAATGGCAACAAAGAATAGATTTTGATAGCAGTTTGCACACATCTACACTAAATAATTGATACTTTATGAATCATCGTATGACATGAAAGTCTTCCAGCAGCAAATTGTGTCCAAGTAAACCCTTCAAGTATTATATGTATGCACTTGTCTTATATCTCTGCTCAGACCCAATGAAGGACAGTTAAGATTGATAGGTCACATTCCCTGGCACATGTGTTATTGTAATTCCAAGGACGATGAACTTAACACATGGAAAGAAGAAACAAATATCCAACATAAGGCATTAATCAATAGCAGTCTAGAACAAAATGAGGAATGTAACATTACAGGTCACTTGGAGGGACGAAATCGAGATCCAATGCTTGCAAAAAGACACTTACATGTACACAAAAGACAAAATATGTCCTTTGAAATAGTTAACACTGCACAGTATATGTGAAGGAAAAACTTTAACATTAATTCATAATTACAGATAGATTTAAACTGTAAGTCACACAGAAAAGTACAAATTAAGCACTTTTACACATTTTGTTTGTACTAGTATTGGTAATTTCTATTGCAAGAGAAAAATAAAAATAGGTGCGTTTTCCAGGAGCAGTTCTAAAGCTGTGCATAGAGCAGCAGTGCAGAACTCCTTCCTTGAACTGTTGGAGTTTAAGCAAGAAAGAAATTGGAACTTGGGTGATATATTACTCAGTGATTCCCCAAATCCATAAATTTTGCCACAGGTTGGTATTTAAGTTCATATAGCTAATTGGTTTAAATGGGTGACTTTTCCTTTTCAGGAACAAATTTTGGAAATAAACTCTATACTAAAGAGAGACCCATTTTATGGTTCCACTTTAAAATGTGATTATTGACATTGGGCTCAAAAATATCATACTGTGTCACCTTGTAAACATCTCATGATCTCCTCATCCTCAAGTTTCTTTGCAAACACACTGATAACAAAATGGTAGCTTTATTTAATAAAGTAAAGATTTGCAACTGCTGGCTTTTTGGTTGGTTGGGTTTTTGTGAAGTTTTCTGGCTGGTTGCTTTTTTTAAACATCACATGAAATTTCCTAATTTCACTGGGATCTATAGGTAGATTCTGAACATCTAGCCAATTTATTTATTTTAGGGCAGAAATATAGCTTAAACAGTCTTACGTCACACATTTTTACTACCATGGATGAAATTGATTTTATGAAAGATGACTATGTATCTAGCTGCTTGATTTTTGGTTCTACTTCATCTGTGAGGCAGGCTGTACTTGAATCACCTTCTATTTCTGTGTCATGACCCAGTGGATCATGTCCTTGCAATCAAATCAGATTGGGAAGGGAAGGAAAAGAGAAAAACAAATCAACAAAAGATCAAAAGGGCTAAAAGAAAATATCCGAGCCCCACAGCTAATACAGAGTGTCAAACTTCAATACTCAATTGCTTTGTCTTGCATTCCTTTCTTTCACTTACCTTTGCTAATTGAAGTTGTTAGCTCTCTATGCAGCAGCTTCGTATTGATATTTTTCAGTAAAACATTTGGCACCCTGTGGATATGATATGAATAAAAATTAATAAACTAATCAGATCATTGTATAAATGAGAATATTTTAGCCTGTGATATTTACATCTTGGCTGCAAAGAATATTCCACCTGTAATATGGTCTTGAGACCACAAGCTTGCAGTATAAAGTTCAAACCGGAATACAGCAGTCCAGGACCCGATCCTGCAAACCACGTGTGTAATGTTGGTTATTTGTGTAATTCCATATTTTAAGTATTAACAGGGGTGAATATGAGTTATTTAATATGTGGCTTGAATCTGAAAGTATGTATATATGTTATTTATTAAAGAATTTTTATATGACTAAGTTTTAGGTGTGTTATGATGAAATGTAAAGAGAATTCTCTGGAACTAAGGAGTTTAAAGTCACCTATTGATGAGAGTTTTGGATTGGGCTGTAAACAGACAACATGCAATATGAGGAATGGGTCAGCCAGAAATAAGTGATTGAGCAGTGAAAGCATGCTAGCTTCACATTTTTCTTGTTTGATCTTTTGTTGATTTTTCCCTTATCTCATACAATCTCTCTTTCTTTCCTCCCTCTTCTGGTTTGTTGTGTTTGCTCTTGTTAGGCTGAGGGCCTATAAACATCTTGTCAGAAGAATGTTGGACGGAGGGTTAGGAGCATATCAGAGTCAATAAAAGAGGAGTGCTGGATATAGGGGAGCCTGTGCAAGGCACGCAGGTAAGAATGGGAGGCACAGAGGGAATGGTTAGTCATGCTGGAGGCTTTTGGTCTTTTTCCTTCCCTTTCAAGATGTGGAATATTTAAGAACATGTTACTTGAATTGCATATGTAGCATCAGTTTTGAGTTCAAAACCCATAGTACCTTCCAGGATTGGGTTGTACATGACTTGTTTGTATCTGGAATTATTCCAGATTTGCAGCTGCACTTGAAATTCATTCCCCACCATAATCCAAAGTAACTTTCAAGTGTAGACAAGCCTAACAATTCAACACTAACATTTACTTACCTTTGGAAAAAAGTTTTAGGTGTTCAAGGAATTCAGGATCATTCATTAAGGAACGTAGAATTTTATCTCACTAGTTTGTATTAATGAGTTATTTCCTAAGAAGTTTTAATGGCTTGATTTTATTAACATTCATATTAAAAGTTGCATGGGTGGAGTCATATAACTTGTAATGATGGAGTTACTGCAGCATAACAACCCATATCTAGTCAGCAACCTTCAGCTAAGGCTTTCAGACCTTTCCTTGCCTCCTGCTGCACAATAAAACAGTTCAGCTTAAATGACAAAGCAAATTTTAAATAATAGCTTTTTACCTCAGAGAGGGACAGAATGAGTGACCTGGGCAATAACTGCACTCATCTGAACATACTCCTTGTACTTGATGCACAAGATATCCTTGAAGGATGCCTATTCATCCATCCCTTTTTTTGAAATTTAGTGAATTAGGATATTTACTCTTCTCTGGACTCTCAAAATTACCAATGCTGCTTTAGTATTTCAAGAGCATGGCTGCTGGCCTGTGTTCTCAATCCAGGGTTACAGAACCTATGTTGACTTAATGTAGAACATGATCTATAAATTTAAAAGCAAACAGTCGAATAGTTTTTAGAACAGTATGGTCCTTATTTGTTGAATCAGTGGTAAATGTGGTAAGCTGAGCTCCTTGCTGGATGTCCAGTATGCTGGGCACTCAAGAACCTGGCTGATGCCAATGCTGTTAGGCTCATGAAAACCCCGAGTAACATGGGATGTGTCTGTACCTTGGCTTAGAGCTGATGAAGGCTGGTATATGTATGCTGCTTACTACTGTAAAGATCTAAAATAATATGAAGAAAAGCTAAGAGAGTTGGGGTTGTTCAGCCTGGAGAAAGCTTTGAGGAGACCTTATTGTGGTCTTTCAGTACTTCAAGGGGGCTTAAAAGAAAGATGGGGACAAACTTTTTAGTAGGGCCTGTAGCAATAGAACAAGGTGTAATGGTTTTAAATGAAAAGAAGGTAGATTTAGATGGCAGATGTAAGGAAGAAATCTTTTTACAGTAAGGGTGGTGAAACACTGGACCAGGTTGCTTAGAGAGATGGTAGAAGCCCCATCCCTAAAAAGGTTTAAGATCAGGCTGGACGGGTCTCTGAGCAACCTGATCTAGGTAAAGATGCCCCTGCCCACTGCAGAGGTGTTGCACTAGATGCCCTTTAAAGGTCCCTTCCAACCCAAACCTTTCTATGATTCTGTGAATATAGAATGGTATCCAAATTAATAAGCCCTGTCCCTGGGAAGGATTAATTAATTAGTCTAGGTTGGATGCCATTTTAATGGATTGATACTGCTTCTGGCTTGGGTGACGTGAGCTCAGCTGACTCTTTAGTGCAGGTTTAGAGCTTTATGACTAATGTGAAGTTAGTACTGGACGCTAGCCCTTAATTTTGTGTGAGCAATAAATGATCCGCAGAAGTATCCCTACTGAATTTCATGGGCCTGTGCAAATAAAAGTGTTGGGTGCTAGTGACTCAGAATTGATGCTATTAAAAAAAAAAAAAAAGAAAAAGGAAAGGAGGAAGAAAAAGATGTTGTTGCCAAGTGATGGTAATAGTTTGAACTTCATGCATAGTTTTTAAGATAAGAATTGATACTGCTCCAGCACTCTGAAAATCTCTAAACCTCTTGCAAAAGTGAACTGTCACAGCTTTCATACATCTTAGTGAGGATAATACATTACATTGCTGGACTGGGGCAATGCCTAAGTGAAATAATCCTGCCCTGGGCAAGTTAATCACTAGATCAACAAATACTTAAAAAGTAAGTAAAAATGTAGATTATGTACATAATTGTGTTCCACAGCTGCAAAGATTGAACACTACAGCTGAGATTACAGGATTTTTTTCTTGGTTTTAGTAGGAAATTAGGTGTTTTCTGTTTATTCTGCCATGAAATATGAAAAGAAAAAATTAATTTACCAAAGCCAACTTTATAGTGTTATGTTCCTGAGTGAGCCAACCCATGCATCTAACGTGGCAATTTTTCACATGTTCAGTCCTTGAACTTCATATGCATCAAGTCTCATCTAAGTTACATATCAGTTTATAAATACAAATCAGTGTTGAGCATGTCTTGGAACACCTTGAACTTCTTCAGACACTAGAGGAAGCAGTGTAAAGTCTGAACTATGGTCAAGGATGCTCAGTACCTAGCAGAGTTGGCTCCAAGGACAAGAATCAGTTCTTGACCAACATCAGTGAAAATGGTGAAAATGGCTGGGGTCAGACCTGCATACAAAGAATTTGATTTTGCCAAGACTTGTGCACACATTAGACTTCACACACTTGACCAGCTCTCACGGCTGCTCATTTGAGTGAACCTCATCTGTTTAATCTTTGCAGGATTGGAACCTAAATGAGTATTTTAAAATGATTAGTTTGCTTAAGTTTCAATCCCATTTTTAATCAGCGCTCTGGAATTTCAGCTAGCGGAAATCCAGTAGACACACAATGTGCACTGAAATACATACGTTGCATTTAGTACTCTACAATCTTAATTTTTGTTCTTTGCTGAAGGGACTTCCCCCACCTCCACATCTCTCTTGCAAAGACTTTGCATCCTACATATAGACTGAGAGCGGTAAGAGAGGAGTCATGCTCCAACATGTGCAACTTTTCAAACACTAAAAACAAATAAAAAATTGTGTAAGTAGGCTTAGGCTGCCAAAAAGCTGCCTGAACTTGTATTTTACTTGTTCCTGCAGGTTTTATAAGCCTGTTCACTTAAATATTTAATGTGGACTAAATGCTTATTAAAGCAACCTTTGATTTACTTGCTAGAGGTCTCTTCTACGCAGGTAATGAAGTTTTGAGGCCTAGTCCTTGGGAGCGCTCGGCACTGCCCAGGGCCCAGCCGTTTACTGATGCTGGGTATGTGCAGCAGAGCTCTCTGTAAGACTCATCAAAATTAAGCATAAGTGGCGATGGATTACTTCAAGTGGCTGCAAATGGGCATTTCAAGAACGGCTAATTTGTGTCTGAACTCTCTTAATGCACCTCTGGGCTAGACCTGAGCACCCGGCGCTGATGACTGCGGGACAGCCGGCCTGTTGATGAGGTCAAGCGGCCCTGCAGAACAGAACCGACACGTTCCTCCCGCGAGTCAAGACGCTTAAACTCGTAACATTTTACTGCAGCATCCTGAGGCTCCTCTGCACTTCTCTGCATCTGTGAATGCTCTCCATGCCTACACAGGAGGAGCCGTGGTTGGGAGGGTGCCCGGGCGGGGGCTCAGCTCCGGCAGGGAGCGTTGCCGCGTTCCCGGGGCTTTCGGCGGACGCGCGGTAACGCGGCCGGGGCAGCACGAGCCTCCCCTTCTGCTCCGACGAGACCGTGTCAGCAACTCATTCTCCGACCGTTCCTGCCGCGCTGGGCGAGGGCGGAAAGGCCCGTGGAAGAGCCGGCGTGACGCAGCCTCCCAGGGGACAGTTTGCTCCAGATTCGGTACTTCTGGAGTGGTTGAAGCTGGAGTTTCGGCAAGCTCGGACGTGCCGGTGTAGGGAACCACGCGCGCTGCCGCGTTCTCTCAGGAAGCAAGAGGCTCCCGGCGCTCGGTGCCCGCAGCGACGCGGCCGCGCCGCTGACCGCAGCCCGTGCCGGCGGCTTTCGGTGCCGACACCGCTTCCTGAGAGCGGGCGCGGGGGGCGGCCCCGCAGCGGAGCCCCCCGCCGGACGGCCTGGCCATCCGCGCAGGCTGCCGCCGTTACCGTCCTCACTGCATCTTGCGCCGGGCTCGCAGTCAGCACCCGGGGGTACGGCTGAGCTACCGGGCGCGGTCCGCCGCCCCGGTTCACGAGCTGTTTGTCCCGGGCCGCTATCCCCCGCCGGGCCCTCCGCCGCACGCCGGAGACGCGAGGGGCGGAGGCGCGGGCGAGCGTGGGCGCGTGGCTCGACGCGCTCGTCGCCCGGCTGCGCTCCGAGGCGCGCACGTCGGTGGGCGGACGGCTGACGATCGGCGGCCGCCGCTTCCGGGTGCGCAG